>CAUYUJ010007446.1:40000-240000 GCA_963575745.1 Prorocentrum cordatum | reverse complement strand
ATCGGGAGCCTCTAAAATTCCCTCTCGGGGCGCGCTTGGAACGCTCTTTGGCGCTCTTGGGGCCGCCTCGGGGCTCTCTTGGGCTTTGGGGCCTCCTTGGCGAGCTCTTTGGCTACTTGGGGCCGTCTTGGTGCGGTATTGGGGCCTCCTGGAACATGTTGGAAGCCATCTTGAGGCATCTTGGGCTATCTAAAGCCATCTTGGAGGCCATATTGACATCTCCGAGGCCATGTTGAAATCATCTTGGGCCAGAGAGAGCGCACGGTTTGAGACAGCGAGACACGTCGTAGCACATGACCTGCGACATACCGCACTTGTTTGAGGCCTCGGCATGGAAAACTTGGCCTCGGTAGACAGAACTGGGCCGCGGCTGAGTAGCCCGAGTGCTGTTATCTAGGTTAGAGCCGCGGAGGGTATCCTGTCCATGCGCCAGGCCTCAGATTTCGAGGCGCTCCTTGCGCGCTCTCGGGGATCCCAGCGCGACCTTTCCCGTGCCCCTGATGCCGTGGGGGCGTCGGACAGGGCACCCTCGGACAGGGAATCCAGGGCCTGTCAGTCGGTGGAACGCTTCTGGGTTGCCCTCAGCCGCTCGCCCCTCGTCCTCGCGCCGCCTGGCACGCGGGGGCGCCTCGTCGCCGCCCTCTCCCTCGCTCGCCCTCCACAAGTGGGCGCCGCAGCCTCCCCCCCGCTCTCTCCCTCTCCCTCTCGCCCCCGCACATTTGGGGGTCCGCCCCCTCCAACAAACGCATCCCGAGGAGGTCCGCGCCTAGGGGCCCCAGGCTCTTGCCCACGACGAACGGGAGGGGTCGAGGGACTGTTCTGCCGGCGAAGGTCGAGGGATCGAGGGTGTTAAACGTTCTGGGCCTCCAGGGCCCTCACAAACCCTTCGCGGGGGCCCCCGCGGCGGCGGGACTCCTGAGGGCCGCCTCCGAAGACGCCCGGGAGGGGATCGAGGGCGGCACCGAAGGTTGTGGTCATCCGTGCTGGGACGGCCTCCGGGCTGGTCTCTGGTTTCGCTCCTGCCATTCCCTTTTCTAAGTTTGCTGGCACGGGCACTCGCACACAGTCGCAAGATGAAACAGAATTCGTCCGAGAGGGCACAACAATGTTTGGAAGGCACCGTGGCACAAGAAATCAGAAAACTCTAGATGCAAACAACGAGGAGCTGAGGGGACATCGCGGTACCCTCGAATTTGCAAGATCTACATTCCTACGAGTTGGGGCTGCGCATCTGTCTGCCCTCCTTCCTTCAAACTGCTTCTCATCCTGCTCCTGCTCCTGCTCCTGCTCCTCCTCCTCCTCCTCCTCCTCGTATCCGCCCTCATGCTGTTGCCCCTGCGGGAAGCCTCAGACTTGCTCCGCACCCTCACCGGAGATTTCGTCGAGCTCCTGGGCGATCCCGCTTGCGAGTCCGAGTCCACGAACTGCGCGGAGAGGGGAGGTGGAGGTGGGGGCAAGATAATGATGATGACGATGGTGACGAAGAGGCAAGATGATGAGAATGCGGAGAGGGAGCTCTATGAGGAGATGGAGGGGAGGAGGAGAAGGAGGAGGAGGAGGAAGCGGAGGAGGAGGAGGAGGAGGAGGAGGAAGGGGAGGAGAAGGAGAGGAAGGAGGAAGAGTTCACGTACCATGGGGGGACGAATCGTGCCACCACTCTACCACCGATTTGAATGATTCGCCTGTGGCTGCTGTGATATGGAGCGAAGCGCGCGAGCAGGGGTCGAGGGGCCGACGCCAACACGCTCCCGAGAGACCTGGCACGCGAGCAGATCTGAATGCCTGGCCTGGGTGGCAACTCTGGTAGGAATGCCGAACGCACGAGGTTTGCGCAACAGTTCGGCACGCAATGTATGGAATCTATGGAAGCTCAATGCGGACAGCTCCTGGGCGCGCTCCCGCGAAATCTCTGCAGTGTTGCAATCCCGATCCGACCCGACGCCGAGGCGAACCACGGGGTCGGAGGGGAGGCAGACGCGACCTAGGAAAGCAACGTCGTGAAACAGACGAAGACAGACAAAATAACGGGAAAGAGCATCCGGAGCCTGCTCGCAGCCGAATGTGCACGAGAGAGGTGTCAAAATGCGGACACGTCGCGAGGTTATCCACGCTCCCGCGATCGTTTTGAGGTGAGCCCAGGCTCTCATCGGCGTCGAACGGATTAAAACGAGTTCTAAATCCTGCCACACCGCCTCCTCATCTCCTCGAGATGGCGATGGCAGAGAACGTGGAAGAAATCAGGGAGAGGGCGAGAGGCCAGAGCAGAGGAAAGAAGATATTGGGGGCCCGTAAATCGGGCACGCTGGCGGCGCGCCAGCTCGCGGTACACTCCTGCAATGTCCGATGCCAGGCTCTGCCTCGAAACGCCGTGTTGCAGGAGAACTGCGGTGGCGTGGGGGAGGACTCCGCTCCACTGAGCGAACTGCTGCGCCATGCTGTGCCGAACGGCCCAACACGAAGCCGTCCACCTACCACGCACGTGCTCTACAATCGTGCTGTGCTGCATGGTGGCGTCGGCGTGACGATACAAGAAGCCCTCCCACCACCCCACCAGAGTATGAGTGGCCGCGCCAGCCAGTGGTAGCAGGGCCGAACATAATGCCGAGTATCGCGTGGCCGACGTGATTGCGAGCGAGTCCCAGGGAGGGATCGCGCGAGACAGGAATCTCTCGATGTCTGGCAGGTGTCTCTGTCTGCTAGATTCCACAAAGGAGGCCAGGCAACACCCCTCGGCCTGAAAGAGGAGGCCAGCAAGAGCAGCGGCAGCCTCGAAGGGAGGGAGGAGAGCCCGAAGATGCGCAGTGGTCCTGAGAGCTGCTCATACATCGTCAGCACACGCGCCGAGGTCTCCACTGGAGCCGCCAACGGCTTCAAGACTACAGACGAGACAACTTACTATGGGGTCCATCCCGAGCGCCCACAGGGTCCTGGGGAACGGGCGCCCTTGGGGGACACCAAGCGTGAGGGTAAATAGCTCCTTCACATCCGACCCGACTCGCAGGAAACCAACAGAGTTGTGCATGAGGGCCCGGATCGCGCAGCAATACATGCCTGATCTCTTAAATCTGCGCTGGACCTTGCCTAGCCAATTCTGGCTCATGCTAGGAAACGCGGCCTTGACATCAAAACTCACAAACACAAGCATGCGACAATCGGCGTCGTGCCCAAGACTGGCTACACGGCACAGTGTGTTGAGACGCGCGATGTGTCTGGCGAAGTTTCTGCCGTCAACAAAGCCTTGCTGAGCGGCATGGATGTGTTGCCCCGCAACGTGGGAAAAGGGATGAAGGAGGAGTAGAGCCCTGGAAAGCGAAAGGAGGAGAGCGTGAAGGTCTAACGAAAACGTCGGGTGGGCGAGCTGGGCTGTGTACGTGATCTATCTGGGCCAACAGGGCCGTCCCTCTTTTCAGGGCCCTGCGAACGTCCTGGAGCTCAGGAAGGGGGAGGTCGACAACCTCGGGGATGGGGATGTGGGCCTCGATGATGGAAGGCATCCTGATCCGGGTTGTCCTCGACGCGCTCTTGAAACACTGGCTCCCCATGGGCCCAAGTCGCTTCAGAGATGTTTTGCCCGCCTCGGAGCACGGTGTCTCCGTGGCCCTCCTGGGCATGTTGAAAGCCCTAGAGAACGAGACGTCGCACAACAGGGCACGGCGAAACAGAGCCTGCCGAACACGTCCCCGAGAGAGGCCGGGGTCTCGGTAAACCTCTGTCTGGTTGGCCTGCGCCTGTGCGCGCTCGGCGGGGTCATCATTGCAGGCGAGCGCCTCCGTCTCGAAGCTCTGCGCGCTGCGCAGCGCCACCGTGCCACTACCCAGGGCGAGGGGGGCATTGCCGGCGGCGGTGCGGTCGACCAGCCGCTTCGCCAGCCGGCAGTCCTGGCGCCACACTGCGCGGGCGATCGCGCGCAGCGCCATGCACTTGGTCTCCAAGTCGCCATGAGAGTTGTGAACGGATGGGCGTCTGCAGCATGATGTCGCGGGTGCTCGCAGCAGCAATGGTCATCTGGCGTTCGCGAATTTCCACTGCTCCATGGTCGGCATGGGGTCCAGGTCGCAGGCTTCGATGCAGTTTGTCAGCTGCTGGCGATAGGCGTCTGTGGTGGAGATGAAAGCGGGGATTCCCTGACCCTGCTTGGACGGCTCAGCTCGTCACTCCAGCTTCAGCTCAACCATGGGATGGTCACTCACGCACCATCGTGCTAGCTACTGCGGATCACAGCGGAGGTTCACCACAATCTTCATTTCATCTTCGAACTTCGGGGGCGTGGAGACGAATATCCTGTCGACTTAAGTCATCTCATTGGTGCTCCTGTCGAAGTGCGTGGGGACGGGCGTGACGATTTCAGTCATCTTATCGGAGCTGTCGATGACTTGTCGCCTAAGCAGTCCTCTATGGCAGACTCGGTTCCTGGTTGAGGTGCGCGCTCTCCGAGGGAGCGGCCTTAGGAGACTCTCGTTGGGGTTGTCGCTGAAGTTGAAGTCGCCAAGCAATACGAAGAGCCTGTGGAGCGGGTCGGCGTTGGCCCAGTTGCTGTTCTCCGCCCAGCAGGATTTGATGCGATGGCGATATTGTGCCGAGATGTCGTAGTTGTGGATGTTGCAAATGCGCACTTCAACCCTTTTACCTACTCCAGCGCGTTCTGGAAGGAGCTGGCCAGCACGCGCTGCAGAATGTTCCGGCAGGGGCTTGCCGGAACGTTCTGGGAGCAATTTCCGCCCACTCTTGATCTTGACCAGCTGAGCGCGGCCCTTGACGACAGTGGAGTGCAGTGCACGACGACAAGCGCAGCGTCATCAGCCAGCCCAGCACCGTCAAAAGCAGGGATCAAGAAAGCCACACCCCCAGCGGCAGTCGTGTCTGTCCCACTGAAGTACACCTTGTAGTTGTAGATGGTACGATTGATCATGTTCTGCAGGGTCATGCCATGACAGTGAACTTCTGACAAAACGATGATCGCCTTTTGCCTCATCAGTTCATTTCGCTTAGACATTTTTGAGATGCGCTTCGCCGAGGAGGAGGAAGAGTAGGAGGAGGAGGAGGAGGAGGGGGAGGAGGAGGAGGAGGAAGGGGAGGAACGAAGCTCTCCTCGCAGCCCCCCCCACCAGCAGGAGGAGACGGGAGGAGGAGCCGCAGGTCGACAGCTGAACAGGAGGAGGGGAGGGGGAGTAGGAGCCTCGACGAATGGGGGACGTTTGGCAATGCAGCGGAGGAGGAGGAGCCAAGCCGAGCTCCTTTGCCCCGTCGCCACAGATCGACGCTCCTCGCCGCTCCAAGATGCACTCAGCGGTAGGACTTCTGGAAGCGCGAGCGCGCCGAGCGGCCGCCAAACTTCTTCGGCTCGCAGCGGCGCGGATCCGCCACGATCAGCGAGCGATCGTAGGCCATGAGGACGTCCTTGATCTCCTTCTTGGAGGCCTCGTCGATGTACTTCTGGTAGTAAGCCACGATGCCCTTCGCAATGGCCTGCCGGAGCGCGTAGATCTGCGAGGTGTAACCGCCGCCCTTCACGCGCAGCCGGATGTCCACCTTCTTCCACCTGTCGGCCCCGAGGAGCAGGAGCGGCTCGTAGACCTTTCGAAAACGGGATCGACTACAGAGTTGACTTGCCCCGAAAAATGTTTGCCGTCAGATCTAGGGAAAATGCGTCGAATACTCTTTCGATCAATCGAGCCTGCTATGTCTTTTCGAAGATTCGACGGACAAATCAGGTCTGGGGTAAAGTCAATTCTTTAATCGATTCCCTGCTCGAACCTTGACGCGCAGGATGTCGGGCTTCACCGTGGTGATGGGGCAACCGTTGATGCGGATCTGGCCGCCCTTCGCGCCCTCCTTCGCCGTGCGCACTAGCGCCACCGCCACGGCCGTCTTCTTGCGCCCGAAGCACTGGACCTTCTCTGCCTTGGCGCCCTCGGCCATCGCTATTGCCGCGCTTCTGTCTCGCAAGGGCGGGCTCGGCTGCTGCCCTCTTGCCAGTCTCAGCTGGAGCACAAATTGCGACCCTACGGAGGATGCGGAAAACGATGGGCGGGGTGTGTGTGGCAGGATGGAAAGGGACGGACATGGTTGGGACTGAGGGGGAGCGTGACGGGGACGTGGGAGGATTTGGGGAAGAGGAGGGGGGCAGGTGGAGGGGGGAGCCATCATCATCATCATCATCATCATCATCATCATCATCATCATCATCATCATCATCATCATCATCGTCATCATCATCAGCAGCATCAGCATCAGCATCAGCATGAGCACCAACATCAACATCAACATCAGCATCATCATCAACATCAGCATCAGCATCATCATCATCCTCATCCTCATCCTCACCACCACCATCATCATCATCAGTATCCACCACCATCATTAAGCACCACCATCATCATCAGTATCAATATCATCAACAGCAACATCAACATCAACATCAGCATGATAATCGTAACCATCATAATCCTCCTGCTCCTCCTCCTCCTCATTATCATGTCCATCATCATCATAATCATCATAATCATCATAATCATCATAATCATCATACTCATCATCATCATCATCATCATCATCATCATCATCATCATGTGGTGGCCTCCGGAAACCTGAACCCCAAAACATGTTGCCATCTCTTGGGGGCGGCTCCGCCGGCTTCGGCCATCCTTCTGCCAGTGGAGCCGCCCTCGATGTTTTCTTCCGCCAGTTTCCGCCGCCTTCCGCCGAGGAAGCAAGGGCTTCCAACTTCGCGCTTCGCGCTGCGCGAAGCGCGAAGTGCGAAACACCACTCACGCGCCGACAGCCAACAGGGCGCCGAAAACCAAAGGGGCGCCGAAAACCAAAGAGGCTCGGAAAACCAGAGGGGCGCCGACAACCAACAGGGCGCCGAAAACCAAAAGGATGCCGAAAACCAAATATGAGCCGACAACAAACAGGGCGCCGAAAACCAAAAGAGCGCCGGAAACCCACAGCGCGTTGAAAACACACAGGAGCCGAAAATAAAAAGGGAACATTCCAAACCAAGACGGCGCCGAACCCATAAGGGCGCCGAAAATCACGGGAGCGCCGAACACCAAATGAGCGCCGAAAAGCAAAGGGGCACCGAAAACACAAGATGGCGCCGACAATCGAAATGGCGGGCGCCGAAAACCAAAGAGCGCCGAAAACCAAAAAGCGGCGAAAACAAGGAGGGCGCCGAAAACCAAGGCGCCGACGACCGAAGGGTCGCGAAACACCACTCACGCGCCGACAGCCAACAGGGCGCCGAGAATCGAGGGGGCACCGAAAACCCGAAGAGCGCCGAAGACACCAAGGGTGCCGGGAACCAGTCATGCGCCAAACCCCAAAGAAGTGCCGACGTCCAAAGAGGCACCGAACACAAATGGCGCCTTGAAAGCCACAGGGGCGCCGAGGGGCGCTGAAAAACCACAGGGGCGCCAACGACCAACGGGGCGCCGAGCGCCGGGAGGGCGCCGAAAACCAAAATGGCGGAGAAAACCCAAACCGCGCCGCAAACCAAAAGGGGCGCCATGGAAAAGCGCCGAAGACCAACCGAGGCCGAAAACCAAAGCAGGCGCCGCAAGCCCAGAAATCGCCGAAGACCAGCCAGAGGGGCGCCCGAAACCGCCGAGGCGCCGCGCACCCACGCGTCGCCACGCTCAAAGGGCGCGCAGAACACAAGGGGCGGCGGAGATCAGTGGAGCGCCGAAATCCAAAGGAGCTTCGGGAGCCAGATTGGCGCGGAACGCAAAAAAAACACCGAAAGTAAAGAGGGCGCCGAGAACGATTACAAACAAAAACACCGAAACCAAAAAGGCGCCAAAACCAACCAGGGCACAGAAAACCAAAAAGGGGCGCCGAAAACCAAAAAAAGGGAGCGACATATACAGGGGCGCCGAACACCAAAGCGGCGCCGAAAACCAAAGGGGCGCCGAAGCCAAATCTGCGCCGACAGCCAACAGGGCGCCAGAAACCAAGGAGGCGCCGAACATCAGCAGCGCGCCGAGAACGCATGGAGGCGCCGATAACCAAAAGAAAACCGAACGCAACATGACGGCGCCGCAACCAGAAGGTCGCCGAAAAAAACCAAACAACAAACGCAGACAACCACGTGAGCGCCGGAGTCCAAGGGGGCGCCGAAAACAAGGAGGGCTCCGACAATCAGAAGGGCGGGCGCCGAAACCCAAAGGGGCGCCGAAAACCGAAGGAACGCCGACAAAAGACAAAACGCGCCGATGACCAGACGGGCGCCGAAAACCACTGCGGCGCCGAAAACCAAACTGGCGCGGAACAGCAAATATGCGCCGACAGCCAACAGGGCGCCGAGAATCGAAAGGGCGCCGGAAAACCAAAGAGCGACGAAAACAAAGGGAGGCGCCGAGAACCAAGAGAGGAACGAGCAAACCAGGACGGCGACGTAAACCACATGGGCGCCGAAGACCACGGGGGCCCAGAACACCAACGGGGCGCAGACAACCAAAAGGGTGGGCGAACACTAGAAAGGGCGCGAAAAAACCAAAGGGCGCTGAAAACCAAAAGAACACCGAAAACAAAACAACAAACCATGCAACGCGGCCGAAAACTCAGGTGGCGCCAGCGACAAAAGTGGCGCCGACGCCCAAAGGGGCGCCGAAAAAAAGGAGCACCGAGGACCACGCGGGCGTCGCAACCCAAAGAGGCGCCGCAAAAACAAAAGAACACCGAAAACCAAAAAGGGCGCCAGCAGCCAGATGGGCGCCCCTGGGCGCCGAACGTCAGCGGGGCGCCGAAAACCAGAAAGGCGCGAAGAGCGCCAGAAACCACAAAAAAAAACAAGGCGCAACAATTACACCGGACACCAAAAGGACACCGAACACCACCATGTCGCCGGAAACCAGCGAGGGCGAGCGCAAAACAAAAGGGGCGCCGGAAACGAAAGGGACACCGAAAACCCAGGGGCCCCTGATAATCACATGGGCGCTGGAACCATAAGAGCGCCGAAGCCGAAAGGGCAGCGAAAAACACAGGAACGCCGAAAACCGAAAGTGCTCCGAAAACCCACTGAGCCGACAACCAAGAGCGCGCCGAAAACCAAAGAAGAGCCCAAACGCACGCAAGGGCGCCGAAAACCCGAAGGGTTCTGGTAAACGAAGAAAAAACTGAAACCAAAAACGCGCCGAGCAGCAATGGCGCGCCGGACTGCAAAACGGCGCCGAAAACAGAGGCGGCGGCAAAATCCACGGGGGCATTGGAGACGCACGGGGCGCCCAAAAAACAATGAGATCACGCCCGAAAAAACAAGGCGGCGCCGAAAATCAAAGGAGCGCCGAAAACCATGGCAGCGCCGAAAAAAAAACGAAAACCAAAGGGGCGCCGAAAACCAACAAAAAGCGCCGACAACCATAACGGCGCTGCGCACCAAAGGAGCGCGGAAAACCGAAGGGCGCCGAAACCAAAAGAGCTCCGCAAACCAACGGGGGCGCAGAAAACCGGGGGGGCGGCGAGGACCAACAGTGGCCCGAAACCCAAAACGCGCCGAAAAGCAAGGGCGCGCCGGAAATCCATGGGCCACATAGGCGCCGCAAACCAAAAGGGCGCCGAACGCCGCGGGGGGGTCGAAACGGAGGGGGCGCCGAAAACCAACAGAGTTCCTAAAACCATAACGAACGCGGATAACCAAAGAGGCGCAGGAAACGCAAGGAGCGCTGAAAATCAAAAGGACGCACAAAACCAGAGGAACGCCAAAAAACATCATCATCATCACCGTCGCCATCGCCGCAGCGCCATCATAACCACCGCGCAAAATTTCATCCTGCGTCGTCGCCCCACCACTTTTCCCCACTCCCCCCCCCCCCCCCCCCCGCCCCACCCCCCCCCCCCCCCCCCCCGCCGCGCCCGCCGGCGACCGCGCCGACGAGGAACGGCGAGGGCGACGGCGACGGCGGGCGGCGGCTCGAGCGCAGGAGCACGCCCCCCCCCCCATCGTCGCGCGATTTCTGGCTCGCGGGCAACGTTTTGGCGCCTGCAAGTTGGGCCTCTCGCCCGCGGCCCCGTCGGGGCCCAAAACATGTTGAGCGCGCGCTTCGCGCGCGCGCCGACGCGCAAGCGTTTGCGCGCGGCAGAATTCGGCGCGCGCAAATTGCGCCCCTCGTTCGCGGCCCCGCCGCGGCCCCGACCGTATCATTATGTTAGGCGCGCAAAAATTCCACCGCCCCCATGGAGGATCCCCCGGGGCCCCGCGGGCGCGCGAGGGCGCGCGCCCTGCGCGCGCCAGGGGCGCGTCGCCCCCCCCCTCCGCGCGCGCTTGTCGCGCATGTAAAAAACACGCCGCCCGCAAGTTGGGCCCCTCGCTCGCGGCCGCGTCGCGGCCCGAAGCGCGTTTGAACACTTGCTCCGCGCGCGCGCCAGGCGCGCGCTGGGCCCCCCATTCGCCGCCGCCCCTCTCAGCGCGCGTAATTCTACGTGCCTGCAATTAACTCGCCGCCCCAAAATGGAGCCCCCCTGGCGCCCCGTGGACGCGCGAGCCGGGGGCGCGTCGGGCCACCCCCCTCTGCGCGCGCATCAATTTGACAGAGAACGAGACGACGGCGCCCCGCCCGCGGCACGACGGCGCTGGAAATTCCAGCACTCGCCCCACGCAACCACGGCTCGTCGTCGCGAAGACCCCGCGGCGGCGCCGGGGAGCCGCCGCGCCGCGCCTGCGCCGAACGCCGTTCGCAGCGGCTGCGAAGCGGGTTCCGCGCATTAGCCGCGCGAGATTCTCAATCACAGAGTGCGCGCCGCTTGCCTGGCGCAACGCCCGATGGCGCTGTTCGGCGGCACGCCGCCGCCGCGCGACGTCTTGCCCGACCCAGCAATGCGCGCAGCACACAAACCGCTGGCGTTTTTGAAGACGGCGTCGCCGCACCCCGCCGAGCCAATATGCGTCGCGCTCGCGGTGCTCGTCGCGCCGGCCAACGTCGCGGCGCTAGCTAGCCCCCGCGGCGTTCCCGCGCCGCGGGAAGGGGGGCGCAGCGCCGCGCGTCGCCGCAGCGATCCGCGTTGCGACGACGGCGCCCGCCGTAGCGATCAAACTCGCGTTGCTGGCGCCCGCCATCCTGACCCCTGGCGTCTGTCGACGTCGAACTGTCGCGCCTGGTCGCGCTGCTCGGGGCTGGGCCTTTCGCGCCCGTCGCGCTGCCTTGCGTCGCGGTCGCGGCGCCCAATGGGCCGCCGACGTCTGCGCGGCCGCGCCAAGCGCCGCTCGCTTGAAATGCGCCCGCGGGGGCTGGTCGCGGCCAGCTGATCAGCGCCGCGCCGCCGCTGCCCGCAACGGCGCTTGCCGATGGATATCCGCTGCGCCCGTCGCGCCGCAGGCGCCCATCGAATGGCTCAGCGTCGCGTCCGTCGGCGGCGCCAGTTGCGGTTCCAACCGTGGGGCGACGTGGCCTGAACCAAAATGGCAACGGAGCGACGTCGGCATCGCCCGCGCCGCCGCTGCCGTCGCCGCGCGCGCCCGCGGCTGACGCAGCAAGACCGCCAGTGGCGTTTTTGACGGAGGGCCAAACGGAGGGCCAAATTTTATCCTTTGGTTTCCCCTGTGTTCTTCCGCGGCCTCCTCCGCCTCCTCCTCCTCCTCCTCCTCCTCTTTCCCCCCCCTGCTGCTACTCCTACTGCGCGTCCTCCTGCTCGTCCTCCTCCTGCTCCTGCTCGCCGTCGTCGTCGCCGCCCTCCTCCTACTACTCTTCCACCTTCTCCTCCTCCATCCTCTTAGGCTCCCCCATCATGACCGGCTGCGCGCCGCAGGGAGGGGTCGGCGCTGCCAGATTGCACCACCGACGCGCGCAGACAGCGCAGGGCAACGAACCATTCGGTCCTCCATCACCATCATCACCATCACCATCACAATCATCACCGGCATCATCATCAGTATCATCACCATCAGCATCATCACCGTCATCAGCATCATCAAGACCGTCGCCACCGTCGCCATCAGCAGCATCATCTCCAGCATCATCACCAACATCATCAGCAGCATCATCAGCCTCAACGATCATCATCATCAACATCATCATCATCAGCAGCAGCACCGTCATCATCATCACCATCATCATCATCATCCTTGTCGTCATCATCATCATCGTCATCATCATCAGCAGCATCAGCATCATCATCGTCATCGTAGTATTCCTCTTCCTCCGCCTCCGTCCTCATCATGAGGTGGCGGTGCTGCGCTGTCACGGTGGCTCCAGCTGCTGCGCTGGCACGGTGGCTGAGGCTGCCGCCCGAGCAGGATGCCCGCGTTGCTGCGCTGGCACTGCGGCTGACGCTGGAAGGAACGATCTTCGAAATAGTTTCATTTATTCGGAACGTTGAACCTCGATCTTCCAAGAAGAGGAGCAGCAGGGGGCCAACTGGAGCTGGAGCACTTAGCCCCTTGCAGAACACCGTGGGGCTTCAGGGGCCAACGTGGCCCAAGAGACCCGCGGTGCCAATGGCTTAGTTCCCTGGGGCGCTGGGCCCTTGTGGAGGCCACTGGGCTCGCTTCCTGTGAGTGATCTCCAAAATGGGCAGCGCGTCGCCCTGAGCCTTCCTACGTATGCTGTCGCCTTATTCCCGTGCGAGCATTGGGCACCTGTTGAGGCCGCTTGGGCCCTGCTGGCAAACCCTGTCTTAGTCTGCTGGGCTCAGAGCGCCGGAGCGTTCAGGCGCTCGGGCTCAGAGGCGTCACTGGGGCCTGCTCAGAGCGCCCAGGCCCTCGGGCTCAGAGGCGTCGCTGGGGCCTGCGCAGAGCGTTCGGGCGCTCGGGCTCAGAGCGCCCGCGCGCCCTGGAGCACTTTGGGGATCGCCCACTTGCTCTGGGGCATTTTTCAGAGTGCCCACCTGCTCTGGGGCACTTTGCGGAACGCCCAAACACGCACGGCCACTCTGAGCTGGTTGTAAAGTGGTCCGTTCTGGTTGTAAAGTGGCCCGTTCTGGTTGTAAAGTGGGCCGTTCTGGTTGCAAAGTGGGCCGTTCTGGTTGCAAAGTGGGCGTTCTCGATGAAAACCCTACTTTCCAATCCTATGTTGGTTGTAAAGTAACCCATATGGTTTGTCAAGTGGTTGTTCTGGTTGTAAAGAGACCGAATCTCGGTTGTGGGCGGGGCTCTTACTGGAGCGCTGGGGGCGCGGGGGGGCTCGGGGGCCGGGCCCCTACCGGGGCGCTGGGGGCGCGAGGGGCAGGGTGGGGGGGGCGGCGCGCGTGGCGACGCGGAATAAATAGTCGGGGCGGAGGGGGCACCGGGCGAGGCTCGGGGCAGAGGGCTACGGGGCGGAGGTCCAACTGGGCGCGCTGGGAGCGGGAGGGGCGACGGGGGAAGCGGCGGGCGGGGCCCCCGCTGGAGCTCCGGGGGCGCGGGGGGGCCCGGGGCAAAGAGCCGCGGCGCGGGGGCCCCGCTCTGGCGCCGGGGGCGCGGGAAAGGCGGGTGCGGTGCGACGCGGAATAAAGCGATCGTGGTGAAGGGGGCAGCGGGCGGGGCCCCCGCTGCGGCGCCGGGAGCGCGGGGGGGCTCGGGGCAGAGAGCCGCGGCGCGGGGGCGCCACTCTGGCGCTGGGAGCGCGGGGGGGGGGCGACGCGGAATGAAGCGTTCGCGGCGGAGGGGGCAGCGGGCGGGGCCCCCGCAGTGGCGCTGGGGGCGCGGGGGGGCTCGGGGCAGGGAGCCGCGGCGCGGGGCCCCACTCTGGCGCCGGGGGCGCGGGGGTGGGGGGGGGGCGACGCGGCATGAAGTGGTCGGAGCTCTTGACATCCTGCGCGAGAAAATAGAGCTGCGCCGTCTTTCTCGCAGCGCTCGACTGAGCCTCGAGAAATGAGACGGCGGCACCAGCGGCCTCGCGCTGACTCGAACCGAGCATCGCCAAGAAGTCAGCCCGCGTGTTTCCGAGGCAGTCGAACGCAGCCGGCGGCGCAGACCGACCCCTGCTCGACAGGTCAACGCCGAAGAGAAGGGAGTCGAGGTCTCCATGAGCGGGCGTCCATCTCGCCCTCGGCCGCTCGTGGACAGGCGTGTCCGATGGGCAAATCTTAAAAGGTTCTCTCATAATGCCAGCGTGCCTGCTGCGTCCCAAGGCCGGGTCATCGGTGCAATTCTGGGCCTCTCGCACCGCCGACAGACGGTCGCTAATTAATATCTCTCACGCCTCCCCGGCCATGCCACATGGCCTGCGTCGGCGCAAAACGCTCGGCCCGAGGGGCGCTCTGAATGGCCCTAGCCAGGGGCCCAAACATGGCCAGCCATCCCCCTGGACTCTGCTCGGCCGCGGCCCACCCGCAGCGGCACGCCTCGGGGCCATTAGCCAAACCAGAACCACCAGCGAAAGGTTTCAATGCCCCAAGGCGCATGAGTCGCACCCCACTCCTGGGGAACCAAGCGCAGGGGGGGGGGCATGCGCCAATTCAACAGTGTCGAAGTCGGGAGGGGGGCCTTTTTTCACCATGTCCCACAGCCACTAACATGACCAAGAATGTTGTCTGGGAAGAGCGGATCCTCGTCTGGGTCCGCGCCCGGCTCCCAGACCTCCATACGTTCGTGCACAGGTGGCCACAGGTGCCGTCTGCGCCGTATCCGAATTCGAACTTACGACTAGCCAGCAGACAGCATGTGTGCGTTGCGCGGACGGGGCCGCAACTCGCCACTAATCACAGCTCTCAAAGCCCCTCGCCTGGCAGGGCCCTTAGAAGAAGAGGATCCCTATGCCAAGTGCTCTGCCCCGAACCTGACCATCGCCACTGGCCTCATGACTAGCCCCTGCAATCGGGCGGACCTGAGCTCAAGCCATGCACTCGCGCAGCCTCAGCTTGACATCCCCATGGGCAGGACGCGGACAGTTTTGAGCTAATGATGAACGATCAACAACCTCCAGCCGATCCTAAACAACGACAGAAACGCCGCCACCATCGGACCCTGGACGCGATTCCAATGGGGGCGATCTTCGAGGCGGGCGCGGACAGCCATCCAGGCCGCGCGAAAATCTGAGCCGGGCACCCACCGATCCCACGTCAATTACCATAAAAGAACACCGGGATGGTAGCATCCACGATCGGGTCAAAACTGGGGCCCTTATGCGCGCAAAGGAATCCAATCACGCGCGACGCTCCCCCCGCCCCCACGAGGCCCCCAGCTAGGGGCCTGAACGCGCGCAGAATATCAGTAGTCGCGCGCGAGACAGAGGCCCCGCGGCCTCCACTCGGCATAAAGCCTGTGCGCCAGCCACGCGCTAGCAACCGTGGTGCCAGCCGTCTTCTTAAGAACCTGAACGCGGTGCTTGCGCTTGACCGGGGCAGCCCGCCTCTTGGCCTCGATATTGCGCGCAGCTTCCCTGCCAGACAAGTCATGTCCCTGTTTTCTCACGCGCGCAAAACCTCAATGAGTTTGGCCGACGATCCCGCGCGCTTAGACGAGGCCAGACTCGCGGCGACAAAACCAAACGCGCTGGGCTGCAACAGTAAGCCTATCGGACGCACAGGATGATATAACTCCCTAGCCGTCGCGAGAACCTGCTTCCCTTCCCTATCTCGGGGCCAGGGCCCGGCCAAAGCAGCGACGCATCATCCGTCAGAGCACGGGCCAGGGCAACGCATCTCTCGATGGCGAACCGCGCGGGGCGCAGCGGCGCAGCGAGCGCGATCGACGCGGTTGCCGAACGCACCGCCGGGGCCCGTTGGGCCGACGCAAACGGCCCCGACAGCGAACCGAGAGCATCAATCCCGCAAAGGGCCATGCTCGATTGGATGACCACCCACCCCAATCTGAGCGGGAAGCCAACTTGCCGAAATATTTAAACCAGGACTGGTAGTTCCCTACCTAGGCTCTGCCTAGAAGGGTTCTTACCGTGTAGGTTAAAGGGCCTGGCAGTGTAAACCGCCCTGGGCGGTTCCCCTAGCATCCGCCCCGCGGCCCCCCCAGTTGCGCCCCCTTAGCTTAGCGCTGCTTATCTCATCTTAGCATCGCTTTTTTCATATTAGATTATCTTAGCTTCATCTTCGCTCAGGTTTATGTTTTGTTCCCTACCTAGGTTCTGCCTGGAAAGGTTCTTACTCTCCTGGCTTATAGGGGCCGGGCAGTGCGACTCGTCCCGGGCGGCCCTCCTGGCGCCCGCTCCGCGGTCCCCACAGTTGCGCCCCCTGGGCTCGCCCAGCTTAGCTGAGCTTAGCTAAGCTAAGCTAAGCTTAGCTTAGCTGATCTCATCTTAGCTTGGCTTAGCTTAGTTTAGCGTTGCTTTGATTTGCCTAGCCTAACTTAGTTTAGCATAGCTTAGGTTATCCCATCTTAGCTGAGCTAAGCTATGCGTAGCTTAGCTTAGCTTGGCTCAACTTAGCTTAGCTTAGCTTGACGTATCCCAGCCTAGCTTAGCTTAGCTTAGCTTTAACAGAGCTTACCTTACCTTAGCTTGGCTTAGCGCAGCATAGCGCAGCGCAGCATTAGCACAACATAGCATAGCATAGCATAACCTAGCCACGCATAGCATAGCATAGCAATGCATTAGCATTAGCACAGCGAATCATCACATAGCATAGCATACCATAGCATCGCATAGCTTAGCATAGCATTGCTTAGCATAGCACATCGCAGCATAGCGCAGCATGACACAGCACAGCACAGCATAGCATAGTGCAGCATAGCATAGCATAGCATAGCAGACCGCAGCATATCACATCATCGCCGAGCATAGCATAGCATCGCACAGCATAGCACAGCACAGCATAGTACAGCATAGCACATCATAGCATAGCATAGCGCATAATAGCATTGCAAGGCATAGCCTAGCATAACACAGTGCAGCCGAGCGTAGCCTAGCATAGCATATCATAGCATAGCGCAGCGTAGCAAAGCATAGCACAGCAAAGCGCAGCATAGCAAGCCCAAGCAACAGCAAAAGCACAAGCAAAGCAAAGGCAAAGGCAAAAGCAAATGCAAGAGCAAAAAAAAAGCAAAGGCAATGCAAAACAAACGCAAAACAACAAACAATGCGAAAGTGTAGCTGCAGATGTAGATGTAGATGCAGGTGTAGATCAGCATGTAGGTGTAGATGTAGATGTAGGTGTAGATGTGGATGTAGGTGTAGATGTAGATGTGAGTCCCGCTGTTCATGTTGATGTAGATGTAGATGCAGGTGCAAGTGTACATGTAGCTGCCGGTGTAAATGTAGATGTTGCTTTCCTAAATGCTTCAACTCCTAAGTAGGGTCGCACTGGGTAGTTTAATAATGTGATAGCACTTGGCCATATCGAGCAGCAGCACGACAGAGTGCCAGCCCATGGCTCTGCGGCTACCTCCGCTGAGAGGATCACATCGAACGCTGAGTCGCTCGCGTCGCTTCCCTTCCCAGCGCCCCAGAACTCGCCCGTCCGACGCCCAACCTCCCACTGATCGGAGACGGCTCGGCAGACCACCCCGCGCGCGCAAGACCGCTCCAGAATGGCAATCGACAGGTGGCCTCCACCGGGTCTGGGCCATCCGGCCAGTCTGCTGACTCATCGCTTTGACGGCCATGCGGGCGCGTGCTCGCATTGCATTGGAAGCGCCGCCAGCGTCGCGAGCATCTCGCCTGAGAGATATCGGAGCAACCGAAGATGGATCCTGCAACGGCCCACCGCCGTCTCGGGGGGGGACTTCGCGATCGCACTCCGCAGATTGCTGACCCCGATCGGCGGCCGTCTCGGCCTCGCCCCCGAATCGCTCGGCCCAAAAACAGCTCGTCGCACGCGTGCGCGGCCCGAACGCGGGCCCGCTCTCGACGCGCGTCATCCGCAAACTCAAATGGTTTGACCCCCTGCTTCTCGGCGAGCATTCTTTGGCCCCCACGGGCCCCAGAGAAACGATGGTCGACAGGCATCCGGGATATCCGAGCTTCTTTTTCACTGGCTAAAAACGCGGCCACCTTCTGTTGGGCCAACTTTCAAACTCTATCTACCAGGTCCGGAGCGGACGGGGCGCCCGTCGCATCTGTTTCAGCCCCGAAGAAAGTCGCCGCCAGCGCGTCCGGGCGCGCGCGCGCATGGTCGGGCCGCCCGGTCCTGCGCAGGACGGCCCCCGTATCCTGCAGCACCTGGGCCACCCTCTTGATCCTCCTCGGCTGCTCGCCCAAGTCCGCCTCGAGGTTGGGCGCGTGGGGCGGCAGCGCCGCGCGGGCTGCGCGGGCGCCCGGCCCGCCTGGCCACGGCGCCCAGCGCGGCAGATTCACGATGCGGCCGAAGCTGGCGGCGTTGAGGTACAGCGCGGAGCTTTTGCTATGGTACCTGATGTTCACCTGCTCGGCCTTCGTGGCCAGCTCTACGCGGTCCTAAAACATCATGTCTGTCGAGCAGCTCAGTCTCGATGCCCTGGATGACGGAGCTCGGCCAGCTGCTCTGCCGTCGTCGCCTTCTGCGCCACCTCGTGGAACCTCTGCCACCTTCGCGGGGACCTCCCGCAACCGGGCGGCGCCGGCGCGGGAATGGGCCGAGGCTGCCTGGCCACCCTGCACCACATCGCCGCATCTTCAGCATTGACCTCCATCAACAGTGGGCGATGCGGCATCCTCGGCACGCACAGAACGCGCGGCGAAACCCCGAAGCGCTCCGACATGACGAGGTAATCGATCGTCGTGCCAGGCGTGCTTCGGACACGAGTCGGTGCAGGAGGCGCCGCCGACACCCCTCCTACCGACGCTGCCCATGGCTCCAGCATACAAGAGCACGACCTTGCAACGTGCCCTGCGCCGCCGCTGTCAGCAACGAAACGTCCTGCTGCCCCATGCCTTCCTTGGCGCAGAGATACGCCGGGACTGAAACGAAGCCACCTTGTAATCAGGTGTGCACTAACACTGCAACTGCTCGCTCATGAATCAATCTGCCTTTGGAACCAGCAAGCAACGGGCCTGTCGTGACGCGCGCTCTCTTCGGCACAATAACGCCCATGCCCCCGCCCGTCCCAACTCCAGATCCCGCCCCGCCTGCAGGCGCCCACGCTTAATGGTAGCCAACCGCCCTCATGCGATTCTGAAAACCTCCAAGCTTTGACGCAGTGAGGTGGTGCTCCTGCACGCACATGATGGGTAGCCCATTTTCCAGGACATGAGCATCTGACTCGAACATACGCGCCAAAAAAAAACGGTGGAATATTGACCGTAGCAATTCGCGTCAAGATATTGATAATATGAATCACGCGCAACCAAAAAAACGACTGCGAGGGTGCACCGCCTACGCGAAAGGAGCTCACGCAACTTCTCGGGGCCCTCCGCCTTCGAGTTTGTTGCCGGGCCTTCCACTGCACCGACTCCTTCGTGGTGCTCTCCTGTTCGGCAGCCTCCTCGGCCGCCTTGGCCTCCTGCTCGGCCTGTTGGGTTGCCTGTTGCTGCTGCTGCTGCTGCTGCTGAAGCCCGCTGGCCTCCTCAGCCGCCCGCCTTTGTTGCGACCGATGTAGATCTTCCTTAGCGTTTAGCGCTCACCTCTACCAAGCGTTCGTGGAGCCTCTGCGCCAGCTTTGGACTGCCGCCGGAGCTCTTGAGCACTTCGCCACACTTCTCAATGGTAAGGCCCTCGCCGATAAGACGCTTGAGCCCCCCAGCTCCTGCTGCTGATGCCGACCCAGAACCTGACGACGCCATCGGCGCACCTGCCACGAGCTGGCACCGCTCAGCGTCGAGGTCGGCAATCTCCTTCGCAGTAGCCTGCTGCGCATTCCCCGCGCCGTCCACCACCTTATGCGCCTCAACCAGAGACTGCTTGTGATCCATGACCACCTATGCTTGGCGCTCCTGCTTGCGCGCATGCTTGGCGCGTTGAAAAGACATGTGTTTGAACCGCGTGTCCAGAGACTGGCCACGACTGATCTGACCATGGGGGGCGGCCTGCTTCGCCCGCAGCTTCTTTCGCAACTCATCGAACTCCTCGCCGTCAAAATCCGCGACTTTATGTAGTTTCTCCGTGACTGTGCCAAGCTGTTTCTTGGCATCCGCGTCACAATCGTGCTGACTGGCGTCTACATCCATGGCCCCCGGGTCGCGTTTGAGAGCGATGGCTTCATTCTCGCGCAATGAAGCAACCTCGTCTCGCAGCCTTTTGAACTTGGCCATAAGCTTGGGATCAGTCCTGGGAGCGAACTTGGCCGCCGAAAGCGAGGGACTGTCGGGAACTCTGTTGCCTGCGAGCGCAGTCGAAGAGGGTTGCTTGCGCAACGAACACTTGTCGTGGTCTGCTCGATTCCACCACCTGTCCCCTGTCTGCTGAGACCAGCAGTGCCTGCAGAACCAATACCTGGCCCATGTTTGCCGCTTCTGCTTGTGACCATTGGCCGACGCAGCAAAAGAAAATGCCATGGGCTTTCCGCAAAAATAACCAAGAACGAAACTGTGCTGGAAACAGGCGGGCAACCCGCTCACGGTATCCAGACGCGTACACAAAAAGAGGTGGCTCGCGCCAAAGCAGGCACTTGCGAGACACGAGCAATCGGGGGCCGCTCCTCCCCCACGCCAGAGCCAAAAGGGCTACGGACAGAGACATTCGGAGGGCACAGCAGAGAGGGGAAGAGGGAGGGTGGAGAAGTAAGGAAGGAAGGAAGAAAGGACGGGAGGGACGCCCAGAGATGCGAATTCAAAACGAAAACCCAACATCGCAAGATGGTTGGCAACAGTGTGTCTGCTGACCCGTCTCGTGGTTAATGTTGTATTTCGATGTTGAGCGAAATCCATGCTTTTGGTTTGCGCGAGCACTCGCAACCCACAGTAGGGTCGGGAACTCCTGCTTAGAGTGTCGCGGCGGCGTCCCTGGCGACACGCTATGCCATGCGAGCAGACAGCGTGTCGCTCCGCTTCGCGGGGCGGGAGGCTGGGAAAGACTCAGGACGTTGAGGCAGGCGGCCGGGAAGCGGATTGCGTGTCGCCCAGACGCGTGGTTTGGCCAGAACCGCCAGAACGACACGCGAAGCTCAAGTTCCTGACCGTAGCAAAAAAACAAGCAGCGTTGACTCCAAATACATCAGAGGTCAGGAGGAGGATGACAGGAGGACGGGAGGAGGACGAAAGGAGGACGGGAGCAGGACGTGAGGAGGACGGGAGGAGCAACATCAAGCAAGCGCAAGCAAGCAAACAGAACCAAGCAAACGCAAGCGAGCAAACACAAACAAGCAAGAGCCAGCGATCAAGTGAAAGCAAGCAAGGGCAAGCAAGAGCAAGCAAAGAGAGCAATCACGCAAGAGCAAGCAAGCAAGTGGCATTGGAAAAAGGGGAGGTGCCATTGAACAAAAGGGGGGGGGCCATTGGAAAAAGTGGGGGGCTAAAGACCAATTGCTGATGATGAGCTGGGACTCCTATAGGGCAAGCCTATTTGGAGAAAAGGCCTTGGAATTAGGGGGGAGGCATCGGCATAGGCATAGCCATAGGCGTTCCAATCTTGGAGCCGATGCTTTGCCGTTTCCGGTCGCCGTTTCGTTTACCGCTTCCGTTTCCAAGATACATTTTTTTCAAAAGTAGTAACAATAGGACGCTGCCGCTTCCACGAAGGTCCAGAATACAACGGTTTCGGTGTAACCTGCTCGGAGCCAAGGGATCGTGCCGCGCGGGGCACTCGCGTTTCTCCTCTCTGATTCCAAGCAGCGGGCACTGCATGAAGTCGTCCAGAGTGCCGCGCGACCCATAATTCGGTGTGGTGAATCTTTCATTCTAGCAATCCGCCACACGACATTGATGATTGCAATAACTGCTGCCAGAGTTCTCCAACGACGGTACCAACACAAGGCAAACAAACAGCTGCATCGCTTCGGCGGGGGGATTGGCAGTGCATAGTCCGAGCAGGCTTGTACATATTGTTTCACTTCGATTGCCGAGTTCTGCCATGGTGAGGGTTTCTTCGTAGAAACCTCCCACGTGCCCCATGAGCAACTGCGCACATGAACTCATCCATGTGAGCGGCCTTGTGCATGGACCGGGGAACAATATGAGATCCCCAACGCACACGTCTTGCACGGCTTCTGATATGAAGAAGGAGCTTCCTGACACGACGGCGTACGAAGGAGTAAAGCTTTTGACTGGGTGGGCAAGCGGGTCTGATACAGTATCCCAGCAGAAAAACTAGATTGTCCCTTATCGAATTCGGCCCTTGCCTCTGTGACCCGCCTATCGTCACTCACTGGGGCACCGACGGCGTGCTTCGCTCAAAACATGGATCCACAAATGTCGCGGCCCCTGCCACGGGGCCAAGGTTCCGTCTCGAGCCGTGTTTTGACGGCCCAAGGCCCAGCAAGGGCCTTCCCACAGGCAAAGTAGATTTAGCAAAACATCCGCCGCATTGTGCAAGCACGAACCAGTCTGGTCGGGATCATGACAGGCAGTGCCGGAGCAGTGAAGGAAGCACGAGGAAGCAAGAATGAGCTCGAAGGCGAAACAACGGGCCTTCTGCGGCGACGCGGCCCGCTTCCTGTCGCCAGGCGAAGCCCAGCCAGCTGGGCTCGACGATAGCCGAACAGGCCCGTCGTCACTGCCGTCCTGACGCTGGCAGTGCGCGGCCGCCGTCGACTTCGCCGCCGCAGTCGCCGCCGTCGCTGCCGCCAACGCCGCCGCCGTCGTCGTCGCCGTCATCGCCACAAACTTTGTCACAACAGTCGTTGTCGCCGCCGCCGCTGCCTCCACCGTAGTCGTCGTCGTCGTCGTCGTCGTCGTCGTCGTCGTCGTCGTCGTCGTCGTCGTCGTCGTCGTCGTCGTTGTCGTCGTCGTCGTCGTCGTCGTCGTCGGCGTCACCGTCGCCGCGTCGTCGTCGGTATCGTCGTTTGCGGACATGCAGGTGGCTAGGAGGAGGCAGGGCTCCTCTTCCTCCTCCTCCTCCTGATCATTCTTCGTTTCACTCATCCTCCTCATCATCGTCCTCTGCCTCTTCCCCCTCCATCCCCCTCTTTCTCCACACCTCAATTGTTTCCCATATTCCTCATTCATCGCTTCCCCCTCCTCATCCTCTTCCCCGTCAACCCCTCCCCCCTCGCCCTGCGAATGCTACAAACATGAGACGCAGCGCAGCACAGGGGAGGCGGGAGCAGGCGCGGAATTCGCTTTGACGGGCCCTTGCATCTGCCCCATGGCTGCAAGGATTACGAACTGATTAGTAAGTGCCTCTGGGAGGTCGCTGCCTGCCACTAAGCGATCCGTAAGTGGCCACTTACTTATCATTTGGTCGCCAGTATTTGCCATTAAATTGGCAGCGGGATGCCACTCAGTGCCGCGGAGAGGCAATAGCACTGCCGCTGAAAGGGCCCACCACTTGCAACTAGGTTGCCGAAACGTGCCACTAAGTTGCCAGCACCAGGTGCTGCGAAAGTGGCTGCGACTGTCTTTACAGGCACTTATATGGAACTCAGTGGCGATAACGTGCCTGTGGAGGAGATCGCAGCCACTTTCGAAGCACCTCGTTGCATTCGAGTAACAACCTTGTTGCACGTTGGAGACCCCTTTCTACTCTGCGTTGCCTGCTTGCCCTCTCCTCTCGACTCATCCCTCGCTCCCTCCCTCCCTCTGCTCAGCTATCTCCTGGCTCCGATGCCTCCCTCTCTCTCTCTATCTCTACTCGCCCGCCCTCGTCGCCGTCCCTCTCCCCCTGGCTGCAAGCCCGAGGGGGGCAGTACGAGGGAGGAGGGAGGAGGACGAGGCAAGAAGGGAAAGGGAGATGAGTGGGGAGGACGCCGCGGAGGAGGGGGACTAGGCGGACGACGGACGAGGGGGAGGGCGGTGTAGGATTGGGAATAGGGAGAAGGGGGACGAGGAGCGAGAAGAAGAGAGGTGGGAGGGAGGCGGGCAGACGAAGGGGTCGCGGCTCTCCATCGGCTCGGCTGCCTTGGACCCCATTGAAGTGACCCAATGAAAGTCACGTGAGGGGAAGACCAAGGCAGGAGGAGGAGGAGGAAGGCGCAGGATCAAATCAGCATGATTTGGCGCCTCGGCTCCTTCTTTGGCCTCCAGGAATCTGAAGGCCTCTGGTTGTCTCTGGGGACCTCCACTTCTGGGGGCCGTCGTCACCGCCGCCGTCGCTGTTGTCGTCGTCGTTCGTAGTCGAGAAAGAAAGCGAGAGAGATAGAGAGAGAGAGAGAGACAGTGAAATAGAAAGAGAGCACGAAAAGACATGGCTCAGGGACATGATCGACTCCTCCTGTACCCAATTACGGAAAAACAGTCTTGCATGGTGGTGCGAGGTGGCACCCGGAAGAATGGCCCGAGGAGGCTACGGGACGCCGTGGCCTTGGCCCACACCGGTTCTTCTCTTGCACCCCCACTCTTGCCTCACGTCATCGCCCCCCCTATCCTCGCGCATCACCCCTACTGCCCCCTCAATCGTACACCTCTCGGGGATGCCGGCGCCCCTAGCACATGGGAGACGCACGGCAATCAACGCCTCCTCCCCCTCCTCCTCCGCCTCGTCACCGCTCCTCCTGCCCCGCGGGCCCGCCACGTCTCCACTCGATGGCACACGAGGGATCCTCTGGATGAACGATTAGCCGCGCATGTCTGACCAAGGGACGTGCCCCCCCTCCCCACCCTCCAGCTCATCATCCTTCACCTCTTCCTTGGAGATCGGCAACACCCCTCCCGTTCTTCCTGCGATCCCGCTGTCGCTCCCGCTGGTGCTCATCCTCTCCACTCCTCCCCCACCGTGCGCTCCCCCCAGAATGTCCGCCTATTATCCTCCGGCGGCGCGCCTAGGAGAAGGCCGAGGGGGCGGGCCCTCTCGGAAGAAGGCCTCTGGCCCTTCTCAGAAGCTTCCTCGGCCTTCTCCGGAGCCACGGAAGGCCTCACAGCAGGCCAGAGAGCTTCTGAGAAATACCGCCGCCTTCGGAGGCGGCCTCTCCACTCTCACTTCCCCCTCGGCGAGCGCCCGATTTGATGAGCTACGCGGTGTCCCGTTTTGACTCTGAGCTGCTTGCGCTTATCGCAGCTCTGCCGCACTTCCCTCGATTGCGGCTGTGGAGCTCCAGGCCTCAAAGGACGGGGCCAACCACGCCGCAGTGGGAGCGGCTGCGGGGAGGTCCTTCGCCTCCATGCTCTGGGCCTGGCTGCGCGGGAGCGAGAGCTGGAGCATGAGGAGGATGAGAGGGAGGAGGAGGAGGAGTAGGAGGAGGAGGAGGAGGAGGAGGAGGAAGAGTCCAGTGTAAAATCAGGACGCACAACGATGTTGCAATACCCCCTTCCAAATACCCTCTTCACAAATCCCTAGAAGGTGTTATGCATATTGCGGACAATGCCCCGTTTGAAAGCAACCGTACCAATTTTGGGACTTCAACGCCGCGAGTCAATGATTGTTGCGTCCTGTCATTCCTATAGCGTTCCAAAACACGATTGTGGGACCTCAACACTGCGCATCAAAATGGCTGTTCCGTCCTGGCAATCCAGAATCGTGCCTGGGAGATGCAGTTTGCGTTCGAAACGAACGCGCACGGCGCTAAGGCGAGATCCACAGTTTGAGAAGAGCAGCCCTTCATCCTTGAAGCTGTTGCCAACTTGCTTAAACGAGTGTTCGCGGCGTTACGGCGGGAGCTACAGTTTCAAAACCAGCCGCCATCAAGCATGGAACCTGTCAAATTTGAAACGAATGCGCGCTGCGCCAAGGCGAGAGCCATATTTCGAAAACGAACAGCCCTCCCTCTTTGAAACTGTTGCGAAGTTCCAGCTTCAATGTTGTGTTGTTTTTTGTGAGGACGTCTCGAACGAAACGCCCCACCCGCCCTACCGACACGTTTGGGGATGTGACAGGGTTTGACTAGAAAGGGGATGGAGGAGGAAGAGAGGAGGGCGAGCGAGAGGGGTACGCTTGGAGAAGGAGCTGGGTGAGCCTTCATGGGATGGGAGCCTCTGTGCACCTCCGCGGCCCTATCAGAAACGTGATCCCGACCGAATTTCGTACAAGTCTCGACTAACCTCTTCACCCTGTCGTCCAGACCTCGTCCTGAATTCGTCCAGGTGTGGAACGAGACCGACGAAATCCAGACGAACACCCCAAACCCAGAGGGAACTTCTGGGACCCTCTGAGGTTGTCTTGGAGGACCATACAAGAGGATGAGGCGGGGGAGCAGGAGGGACATGGGCAGGACGCGGATGGGGAAGGACGGAAGAGGGAAGGAGGAAGGAGGGATGAGGGAGAAAGATACAGGGATGGCCACTGAGGGAGGATTCGGGGATGAAGGGGAAGGGGGAGGAGGAGGGAGGCGAATGACGTGGAAGGGGAGCAGGAGGAGGGAAAGGAGGGGGAGGGAGGCCGGATGCGAAGTATGAGGTGGAAGGAAGGCAGTAGGAGGAAGGAGACGGAAGAGAGAAGAGAAGGATGAACAAGTGGGAAGGAATAGTTACCCACCCTCCTTCTCGCCACCTCGCCTCCCCTCCCCTTCTACTCGCCCATCCACGCATGCACGATTACTCATTATGTTTCATTCCGCGCTTCTGGCCCTCCCAGGCGCACTAAATTTCATACGCAAGGCTTCAGGACGTGATGTTCCAGTCGCTTTCCCATGCTAATTTTCGCACCGGGAAAGAATATAGCCCCCCAGCAACGCAACCCGACGAAGCGAGCTTGCCCCCCCCCCCCCCCTGAGCGTGTCACTTGTAACGCACGCATGCGAAAGCGTGAAAAGGGAGAGGGAAAGAGAAAGACGACGACGACGACCACGGCGGAGGAGGGACGCTGCATTCTGATCTTCAGACCAATGCTGCCGATGCACCAGCGACCAATCCTTCCGCTGCGGTGCACGGCCTGCGCCGTTCCGGGTGGCGCCCACGCCCGAGACGCTCTCGCCCGCTCCCCTCCTGCTGCCGCCCCCTTCCTCCCGCACAGGTGGCATTCCGTCGCCGATGGCTCGCAATCGGGGAACAGGTACAGCCAACCCGTATAATAAGGACGCGCCGTGAGGATGCAAGGGCCTTGGAAGGTCGTGTCGGCACTTTGCGAGCGGGGCGTGGCCAGCGAAAGAGGGCAAGGATGGGCCGAAGGGGAAGGATGCAAAGGCGACCTTGGAAAATTGCTCATCCTGACGATTCGGGTTGACTGTAGCTAAATAAAAACAAACTTCCGAAGATCTGCGCGGATCTCTTGGATCGGCGCTGGGGCCTCCCAGCGGCGCCTCCGGCGCCGCCCCTGGCGCGCTCCGCGCGCCAGGGAGGAAGGTCCGGCGCCAATCCAAGAAATCCGCACAGACCAGCTCCAAATGTTTATACGTATGCATGGTTGGTCCCTCTACATCAGGGCGGACCTGGGTCGGCGCCCCCTCGGAAGAAAACAGTTCGGCATCAGATCGGCTACGGCAGAAGAACATTCATTGCCGAAACACACCCCGTCCATGTGCATCGCCGCCAGCGGCTCCAGGGGGCGTGGTGCCGAGAGCATGTATCCGATGGTCGGCAAGGTCCACATAGACGGCGGTGGCAGGGATATCGTCGGGAAGCTTAGCACGAGCGTGTGCAAGGAGATCTGCAGCGCCACCAGCTCCCACGGCACTTGCAGAAACATCAGGCCAGCGAGGAATTCCAGCGCCACCACCCACAGCAGCATCACCATCACCACCAGCGGCGCCCGCAGCCTCAACATCAATAGCGTCGCCAAGTTGTGGAAGGTTGAGACTCGCGAAGAGCTGGCAGAGAGCGTCATTTTTTGCCGCGCGGTCACCATCCACTGACAGCATGGAGTACTCAAATCGAGCGAAGGCCAGGGAACCGGGAGGCGGGCCAGGGCCTGGGCGGCCTGGGCAGCCAAGGAAGAAGAGGCGAAGGAAGGGAGGGGGGCAACTCTTTGCACAGCCGCGCAACTAACAACCCTGCACGACGTCCTAGTCACAGAAGCCGGAGTCGTGCTGTTGCTCCCCACTGGACTGCCAGACGCCGCGCTGCTGCGACCCGCTACGCTGCCACGCGCCAGCATCGACCGCGCCACTGGGGCACGAAGGCTAGCACCACACAGCCACGAAGTATGTGTGTGTGCCCGCCTTTGCGCCGCGGGCGGCATCCTGATGATACCACGTAGTGCCAGACAATCGTGGTTCTGCTCTCCGCCGTGCTGCCCAACGGGGTGGGTGTGCAGAGCCGAGGCGCTGCCCCTCCGCCGCACTGCTCCGCGTCCTGCTGCAGGCACGCGTCACGCTGCCCGCACCATGCAGGTTCGCACCCTTCTGGTTCCACGGTGGATGCCAAGGTCGTAGTAGTGCGCTTCGTCGTGCTACCGGGCATCGCACTGCTGGCACCAATGGTGTTGCTCAGCGACGTTCTGCCAGCAATGCGCCCGTCGTTCTGCTCGAGGGTGCATGTCAGGGCCGAAATGACGTATTCCGTCGTGTTGGTCATCACCGTGCTGCCTGCGCCCGTCGTGGCGCGACCGGCATGATGCAAATACCCGCCTTGCTGCTACGTGGTCGGTGTCAGAGTCTTGGTGCCGCACTCCGTCATGCTGTTCAGTGCCGTGTTACGGGTATTCGTCACGGTGCTCAGCGACGGGATGCGGGTACCAATCCTGCTGCCCGACGATGCGCGGTGGCCCCAGGCAAAGACGACGGCACGCCCCTGATCCCCATTTTCTTGAAGGCGCAGGGGCGAACAGCGCGGCGAGATTTGCAAACAGGCTCCCGTCCTGCATCATCATCTCGAGGAGAGCGTGTAAACTCCCATGATCACGGCCCTCGGGCCTGGATCACGTGCGGATCACTCGGGGATCAAGGAATCTTGGAACTATTGCCATTCTTGAAACCCATCATTCTCATGACCTGTTGCTCCTCTGATTTCAGCGCGCGCAACGTGCGTACGGCACAACCGAAACTATCGCTTCTGACCAGGCCCATGTGCGTCCATTCGTGAATAGGATCACTCCCGTCTTCCGAACATGGAGGTCAGGGGTGGAAAGGGCTTGCACCTCAAAAAGACATTCTCTGACCCATCGCGCCGCAATCCGCGTCGAATCCGCGTCGCCGAACCCGCGTCGAACTTGCGACGGGCACATTGTGCACACGACAGGCTTGTCTGTCGCGTAGATTGCTATCCTCTCTTATTAAGTACCACCCCCCGAAGATGCAACGTAAAGGAGGAGATGAGCAGAAGGCCTTCCTTTGAATGTCAAACAGCTGCATAACTATGATTTGTCAAAAGTCCGCGAAAATTTCTTGGATCGGTGCTGGAGGCGCGCCAGGCACGGCGCCGGAGCGCGGAGCTCGCCAGGGGCGGCGCCGCCTGCGGCCAGGGGGGTCCTGCCCCGATCCAAGAACTCCGCGCGGACCTCCGAATAATCATGTTTATGTAATTTGTTTGATATCCAATCCCGTTCTTTTTCCACCCACTCCCGGCGCCTCGGCGATGCCCTCCAGACCGTCGGCGGTTCTGGCGCGGGCGCGTCCCGGTGAGGGCGTTGCCGCCTCTTCTGCCGCCGAGCTCCACGTACCCGCGCGCGGCGAGCGAAGCGCCGACCTGCGCTGCGACGCTGAGAGGAGGGGGCAAGCAGGGGATGGCACTCTCCCTCCTCCTGCTCCTCGCAGCGTCGTGTGGCCATCTCCTGGTCTCGTGCCACAGGGGCATGCGCCTCGTCCTGCGCCAGAATGTCTACAGCACGCGATGATTGATCATTTATCTGCGTGCGCGAAGATGTTTGTAGAAGGGTCAGCACCCGACCACGGTAGGCCTTTAGGGTGTGGACCCCAGACGGCCTTGACAGGCCCCGTCTACACGGTAGAAATAGGACCCGAGGACGCCTGCTTATCCAGTTGATCCTTCCTCGAGGGAGATGGGGGGGGAGGGGGGGCATCCAGTCGACTGCTCGGTCTGAATAGCTTTGACGCTAAACCGCTGAACTGATATCGACTTGAGTGACGCAAAAGGGTAATCTCATGTGCGGTTTCCGATATGCCGGCGCCCTGCTTGCGCCAGAGAACGATTGGCCTGTGGACCCAAAACGCCGTGGTCAAGGCTTGAGGAGAAAAGCGTTGAAGAGAACTGCGGAAATTGGTGACTGGAGCCACTCGGCATGGCATCGCAGCAACAGATCCACTGCGACTTGGGAACGGCCACGTGCAGTCTGGGAGGAGGCACGCAGCAAGATGAGTGAGGGAAAGGGGGCTGAACAGTATGTTGCTATACCCACCCCTCCGTAGGAGTACAGGTCAGAAGAGATTATCGTGATCCTCGCTGTTCTTGGCCGCTTCGCTCGGGACATCCTCCAAACTCTGACCACCGAACGCACCCCCCATGCACATCGCGACGTCGTGGATTTAACCACAAAGAATGTTCAATTCCCATACGACCCGTTTAAAACCCCATGTGTGTTGGGCTCGGTTTGCGGATAAATCGGACATTTCGTTGCAACGGTTTGAAACTAAATCTCAACTTTGGTCAAACTTTCGTTTTTGTTGTATGCCACCCATGGGCGCTTTTCAGACTTGCAACACATCGTCTCATCGCATGGTCTGGCGATCCCAAACGCGCTCGACTGCGCCCCCCCCCGCATCTTGTGTACATCCAAAAAGGTCGCTAAACTGAAATACGCCAAGGGAGTCAATATGCATGGCTTCCCCACCAACGGCACAAGTCCTCATGGGCACCATGGGGGCCTCGTAGGAAGTCGTGAGATACATTCTTATTGTTGCAGCGCCGAAGATTCACTCCGCGAAGGGGGACACGAAGCGTTCGGAGAGGGAGAGAACACTCAGAGCATGAAGTTCCTGAAGGTGTGTGCCGGAGCACGGCGTGCACACCAGAGACGCGCATGTCCGTGAAAGCATAGCACTCGAGCTGGGGCCACAATCTCGGGGAGTCCTGGAACACACAGCCCACTCCCCCCGTTCTCCGCCCCCAGAAGCGCACCTCCCCCGCCCAGGCCGAGGCCAGGAGCCCTGCGGAGCCTGGGAGCCCCAGAACGGGGATTAATGGGATCGAGAGACCGCCAAATTTCTCCGGACCTGGGTGCCGGATCCCGGGTCCGGGTCGTACTGTTCAGTGGCAGCTCACGCCCGAATTCTTGCTTGACCTTTCCAGTGCCAACGAGACAGCTGCCAGCCAACCCCTGGCCCAACGGCCAGCCCACGACCACAGAGTGACCTCGGGAGCGCCCTGGATGGGCGGCCAAGGCATAAGGCCTCTACAGTAGAGAATGTAGTAGCCAGCACAGGAGAAAGCATCAGAGGGAGAGGGGGAGAGAGAGGGGGAGAGAGAGAGAGAGAGAGCGATAGAGAGACAGGAGAGAGGGGAGAGAGGGGAGAGGGCGAGAGGGGGAGAGAGAGAGAGGGGAGAGGGCGAGAGGGGGAGAGAGAGAGAGAGAGGGGAGAGAGAGAGAGAGAGACAGCGGGCAGGCGTGGAGTGTCTTCGAACATGTTAGGACATCCACTGTTTGGGGATGTCCCTGGTGCGATGCTCCGCTGATGTATAACAGACACGTCGAATGGTGACACAGAGAGCAGAAACAAAAGCCATGACGCTCGACTTGTCACGTAGCAGAGCCCTACGGGGTATAACAATAACAATAACACGACATTCCATTCAACGTGGCTGTGCTGGGAGGTATATCAAAGTACTGTTCTGCTTCACCAGCCAGTCACGGGGCAACGCAGGGGGCATACTCAAAAATAGTATGATGCTCGACCCGACACGTGGCGACGCGAGGGCGGGGCAACAGATCGAAATACACGATTGTCCTCTACTCGACGGCATGGTCACCGCACCAGGGGAAGGTACCAATACCGCCACTCCCTGGACCTCTCCTGATGCGTGCTCTGTCCAGCATATCGAGGAGAGTCCAGCCGTGGCGACGATCACGAGCGGCGCTATTGCCATCTCATCCTCCACTGAATTTTGAGACCCCTACGCACGGGGGAGCCAGCGCGGAGGGCGGGGCCGCCTCCTGAACATCGGCGTGAGGGAGAGCGTCGACGCCGGCGTCGGCGGCGGGGTCGACGGTCCTGGGCCCTGGCCCCCGGAGACAGGGGCACCGAGGCGCCACCAGGCCCGCGCGAGGGGTCGAGGAGGAGGGGGAGGCGGAGGGGGAGGAGGGGGAGGAGGAGGAGGGGGAGGAGGGAGGGGGGAGGAGGAGGAGGAGGAGGAGGAGGAGGAGGAGGAGGAGGAGGAGGAGGAGGAGGAGGAGGAGGAGGAGGAGGAGGAGGAGGAGGAGGAGGAGGAGAAGGAGGAGGAGGAGGAGGAGGAGGAGGAGAGGAGGAGGAGGAGGGGAGGAGGAAGAGGAGGAGGAGGCGGAGGAGGAACAGGGTTTTAGCAGCGCTTCGCGCAGCAACCAGCAGCCAGGGCAAGGACACTCTGCTGCTGTCATCTCGGGGGGGAAGGAGGGGGGAGGAGGAGGAGGAGGAGGAGGAGGAGGAGGAGGAGGAGGAGGAGGAGGAGGAGCAGGAGCAGGAGGAACACGAGGAAAAGAAGGACGAGAGGAGGGGATGGAGGCAAGGAGGAGGGGAGCGCCACAGCCAGCCGAGGAGACCGTACAATCGAACGCGCAACGCATCAAAAGTGAGCAGGCTAAGCTCAGGTTAGGGGCGGGCGCGTCACGTTTCCTCCTGTCACGGGCCTGCGGCCCGAGGCACTTTCGGTCTCCGGCGCGGGAGGATCGAGATCGCCCTAGAATGTCCCCACGACGATCCCACAGAGCCCAAAGGAAGCCCCAGACGAGGACCGCTGAAATGCATTTTGAACCCTTCGCCCCAAGATGGCCACCGAGACCGCCAACAGGCCCCCAAGAGGCTCCCCACAAATCAAGCCCCCCAAAGCCACCAAGAAACGCCCAAACCGAATCCGACGTGTTTCTGGAAGGCCTCCCAAGCAATTCCCAATGCATCTCGGTGACCTCTTACCCATAACCCAGGCACGGCGGCGAGATGCGCCGAAAGAAATTATAGATTTAGCACCCCGCAAGCGCGGATAAGAAAGGAAGGGGTGATGCGGCTTGGGTCGCGGAATGGGTCGCCGGTTGGGTCCCGGGTGGGTCGCAGGCGGATCGCGGGCGGGTCGCAAGATGGGTCGCGCGTGGGTCGCGGATGGGTCTCGGGATGGGTCGCGGGTGGGTCGCGGGTGGGTCGCCGGGGTAGGTTGCAGGTGGGTTGCGTGTGGGTCGCGGGGTGGTTCCTGGGTGGGTCGCAGGTGGGTCGCGGGATGGGTCGAGGGTGGGTCGCGGGGTGGGTTGATAGGTCACATGCGGGTCGCGGGGTGGGTCGCGGGTGGGTCGCGGGTGGGTCGCGGGGTGGGTCGCGTGGTCGGTCTCGGGCGAGACAACGGCAACAACAACAACAACAACACCAACAAGTGAAACAACAACACCACCAACAACAACACCAATCATTCCACCACCACAAACAACCACAACACCACCAACAACAAGAACTAGACTATCAACAACAACACTCAGTTTAAAACTTGCTCCAGTTTGCTCGCGCGCCATTCAACACATAACAATCAATTTGAGACTGTTTGCTCTCATCGGCTCGCGTGCCATTCAACACGAACCAGACGGGCAAATCGGGCGGGTAGACCCTAGCAGACGGGTCGGGAACGAGGGCCCAGGCGGCCAGGTCGAGCAGGCGGGTTGCTCAAGCGTGCGTCCTGCATGAATCGCGAGGAAGTCTCGAGCGGCAGCTCGATTCCCAAATCAATCATGAGGACATCCACAGCGAGAGCGTGACTCCTGAATGTCGAGGGCGCGGCGTCTGAATAAATTGCGAGGAAGTTCCACGCGAGAGCGCGATTCCTGAAGAACTTGTGAGGAAGTCCCGCGCGAGAGCGCGATGTGGGATTCAACTGTGAGGAAACATCAGGCGAGAGCCGTTGTTGTTGAAATTCGGGGGCCAATCACGCAGTTTGACCCTAGAGATTTTCTTTGTTAAAAAAAAACCCGGTGCGGCCCCCGGGGGGAGCACTTCAATTGAAAAACGCAATTGTCACCAGAAGGGTGTATCAACAGTTATTCTTTTTCAACAACGAGCTCAACAACAACAACAATCACAAACACAACACCAACAATAAACGCATCATGTAAAGGCTGTTCGCTATTACCTGCTCGCGTGCCACTCAACACGAATATCCCAAAGCCTCGATACCCTCTCTCTGCGTCGTCGACCGTACCCCTTTGGGGGCATATCTTTCTTACCTACAATGTGTATTTCGTGCAGCCTCTGAACCACCGGAAAGGAAGACGGATGGAAGGAAGGGACGAGACAACGGCGGCAACAACAACAACACCAACACGTGCAACAACACCACCACCAACAACACCAATCACACCACCACCACAAACAACAACATCATCACCAACACCATCTATAACATCAACAACAACACTCAATTCAAAACTGGCTCCGGTTTGCTCGCGTGCCATTCAACACAAAACAGCAGCAATCAGTTTGAGACTGTTCGCTCTCATCGGCTCGCGTGCCATTCAACACGAACCAGACGGGAAATCGGGCGGGTTGACCCTAGCAGGCGGGTCGGGAAGGACGGCCCAGGCGGCCAGGTCGAGCAGGCGGGTTGCTCAAGCGTGCGTCCTGCATGAATCGCGAGGAAGTCTCGAGCGGCAGCTCGATTCCCAAATCAATCATGAGGACATCCACAGCGAGAGCGTGACTCCTGAATGTCGAGGGCGCGGCGTCTGAATAAATTGCGAGGAAGTTCCACGCGAGAGCGCGATTCCTGAAGAACTTGTGAGGAAGTCCCGCGCGAGAGCGCGATGTGGGATTCAACTGTGAGGAAACATCAGGCGAGAGCCGTTATTGTTGTAACTCGGGGGCCAATCACGCAGTTTGACCCTAGAGATTTTCCTTGATAGAAAAAAACCCGGTGCGGCCCCCGGGGGGAGCACTTCAATTGAAAAAGGCAATTGTCACCAGAAGGGTGTATCAACAGTTATTCTTTTTCAACAACGAGCTCAACAACAACAACAATCACAAACACAACACCAACAATAAACACATCATGTAAAGGCTCGAATTGAAGGGCACTCAAATTGAACAACGCAATGTGCCCCAAAGAGGGATCAACAATAATCATTATTCACAAGTCGTAACTCAACAACAACACAAACAACAACACCAAAAAAACGCCAGCTTTCTAAACCCCTTCCAATGGGGCGAGAGTCCCCGTCGCTCCCCATGGGAGTGACGCCGGGTTTCTGACGCCGCCTCTAAGGGAAAGGGGAGAAAGGGAACACCGCATCGCATCGCACCTGCTTCGGGGCCAACCTCCAATTGGAATTGATTCGACTGCCAGGTCCCATCGAGGAGGCTGAGGCGCCTGCAAGCGCCGAAACTTTTCAGGCCATTGCGTCCCCATGCAGGCTCGGTATCCACTAAAACCAGAATGCGGAATCCCTACTAAGAAACAGTTTGACTCAATAATCCGGGTTAAGAGAATCAGGAGTCCCCTGTGAACAACCCTTACTACAAAATCCTTACTCGGAGACCTTACTCAATAATTCTCACTTAGGGACTCTTACTCAATATGCCTTACTAAGAGAACCGCCTTGATGAAGAAGCCCAAGTACGGAAAACAAGCTCCAGAGCCCTTAATTAGATAATCCGAATACATAATCCTTACTTTGGGGAGGCTCACTCAAACATTCCTACTCAAAGAACCCGAATGTATAATCCTTACGATGAGGGTCCCTGTCAAACGTTGTTACTTAGAGAACCTTTCATGGCGAATTTTTTGTTTACAGGATGCGTATTGAAGGGTCTTCACTAAGAGCCTTTAAGTAAAGAGCCTTACTGCTGGAATATTACTCAATAGTCCTCACGAAGGGCAACTTTATATATAATGTGTTTTTATTTCAAGAAAAAACGACTAGTACTCACGACTCCTTGCGGAGAGAACCTGGATGAAGATCCCTGGCTACGTGACTATTACTCAAGACCCCCGGTTCACAACACCTTACAAAGGAAACCTTACTACGGGACTATTACTCAAGAGTCCTTACTAAGAGCACCTTAGTTAGGAAACTGCACTGCGGGAGTTTGGCCCGAAAATCTTTACGAAGAAGAATATTTAATGCTGAATCCTTACCACGGGACTCGGACTCAAAAGTCCTTCCTGAGAACACAGTAATGAAGAATTCTCACTACGAGATTCTTACTCAACGGTTCTTGCTAAAAGGGAACTCAATAACATTACTGCGGGTCTCTTACTCAAGAGTCCTTACCATATGCAATATAATAAATAATATTCGCTGCGGAAGTATTCATCAAAAGTTATTACTAAAAGGTCATTCCAGAAGAAGCCTTACTACGTGACACGCACTCAGAAGTCCTTATTCAGACAACTCTGGGGAAACAAACATGCCTTACGACGGAAATGCTATTCAAGAATCCGGCCCAAAAATCCTGACTCAATAACCCATATCAAGAAGCCGCACTACGGAAATATTACCCAAGAGTCCTTCCTCAAAGAACCCTGGTAAATAATCATTCTTCTATGAGAGTCATACTCAAAACTCCGTACTAAGAGAAACGGAATGCCGATTCTTGACTACGTGGCTATTAATCAAGAGTTCTTCCCAAGAAGAGCTTACAACAGAAGCCGTACCACGGGAGTAAGACTCGAGAGTCCTTACTCAAAAAGTCCGAATCAAGAATCCACACTATGGGAATCTTATCCAACAAAATCTGACCCAAAGAGCCTGAGTGAAGACACCTTACCACGGGACTCTTACTCAAAAGTCCTTACTAAGAGAACCTTGATGACAAACTCAAGAAAAGTCATTACTACGAGAGCCCTCGCTCCTTGGCTAACTATTTGTTTTATCTCAAGAACCCCGCGGGTTCCCAAGGCCTCGGGCGGTGAAGTGCCAAGGCATGCCGGGCGACAAGCAATGGCTGCGGCGGCACTTGTGGTTTACCCTACAGGGCCGGCGCCAGCAACAAAACGACAACGAACTATCATCGGGCCGCAGCTCGATGGCCGAGGCAGCAGGTGGCGGGGGGGAGGAAGGACGAGGAGGGGCGCGGAAGGCGAAGAAAACATACATAACGAACACACCAAAGGACGTAAAAGCCATGCTGCAGGGCGGAGGCCTGCGTGACACACAGTGCAAGAACAGAGGAGGAGGAGGAGGAAAAACGGTAGGACAGAAACGCCCGAGCAAGTTCTGTAACGAGGCTCGCGCGTGCGAAAACCAACACAGGCGGTGCGCGCGCTGAAGCCCGCGCGAGCAATTGCAACTGGGAAAAAGCAGAGGGAGAGGGGGAGCAGAAGAAAGTATCCCATATTTGCAGGGCTTGCGCAACACAACCGGCCTGGGTCCTACCATGTAGGGTCGAGCGCGGCTGGGCGCGCACACCTGTGGTATGGGTGGCCCCTAAAAAACTACTAGAGAAAGAATAAAGTAGGAGCCCGGGGGCAGGCGGCAGCCCATGGAGCTACACGACTGGGTTCAGAGCGCATGCACGAGCTAGACACGCAGGACGCAGCGGAGAAGGAAAGCAGAGGAGAGCAAGGCAAGGAGAGCGGATAGCGGAGAGCCCTCGCCCCTTGGCTAACCATCACCCCTAGCTCCCTCAGAGTTTACGTCATTCACCCCTCCGCCTTCCCCGCTCATACCTTCCATCGCTGTCATCCTCACCATCACTATCAACAGCAGCAGCGCCACCATCCTCATCATCACCACCACCAGCATCATCACCCACCGTCATCATCAGCATCACCACCAGCATCATCAGCATCAGCACCATCATCATCATCATCATCATCATCAGCAGCATCACCATCATCATCATCAGCAGCAGCATCCTCAACATCATCAGCAACAACATCACCTTATCCACATCATCGTCGTCATCATCATCATCATCAACATCACCAATATTATCAGCATCGTCGCCGCCGTCACCATCATCATCATACCATTCATCGTCATCATCGCCATCATCATCACCACCATCATTAGAAGCATAGCCAACACAGTCTTCAGCATCGCCACCACTACCAACCCTGTCATCACCATCAGCATCACCAGCAGCAGCAGCCGCATCATCGTCGTCATCGCCATCATCATCATCAGCAGCAGTATCAGCAACAACATCATCTTCACGGTCGCTCTCATCGCCATCGCCATCGTCATCAACACCAATATCGTTGTCATCATCATCGTCACCATGCCTACCCGTGCCACTGGAATCAAAACCATCATCGCCGCCATCGCCATCAACACCATCATCATCATAGCCACCACATCACTATAACACTCGCCATCCGCATCAGCAACAGCATCATCAACAATCTCGCCGACACCATCATAATCGTCGTCACCATCAGCAACAAAAGCACCGTCATCATCATCGTCGACATCAGCATCATTCACATGTTCACCGCTCTTATCACCATTATCACCATCAGCATCATCATCGACATCAGCATCAGCAGCAACATCATCACCAGCATCTACATCACCACCATCATCATCATCATAAAACATCCTCCACTTCGCCATCATCCGCATCATTACTATCACCGTCATCATCGTCGTCATGGGAGTCGGGGCCATCATCTCAACTCCTGCGTAAAGTGCGCGGAAGGCTTGAGCGACAAGTCTAGGCGACAGAGTGCAAATGGTAAATAAGTTGAAGCAAGAGCACAAGTCGTGGGCAAATCGCGAAGACGTTTCGAACGAAAACGAGATTCATTAGAGGATTGGGGAGTCCCCGATGATCCGTTTGAATCCTTCTTGAATCCCTAGGAATCCTTCGGGCTTCGTCGGGATTCTCTAAAACCCAGAAGAACCCGAAAGACTCCTCCGGAGTCCTAACAAATCAATAGGAATCCGAATTCGCTGGGAATTCACAGAAATCTGATGAAAGCCGCAGGAATCCACAGGTTCCCGGATGACTCCTTCAGAAATCCTCTGGACTCCAACATGAATCCAGACGGATCCTCAGGAATCCCTAGAAACTCATAACGCTCCGCACACATCTGTAGGACCCCCCTGGAATGCCTAAGATTCTCCAGGAATCCAAACGGACCCCCCGGAATCCAGGAATGCCACCGTCGGAATCTCGTAGGTGCAACGCCCCCCTCCCGATGCAATGCGGTGCGCCCCCCCCCCTCCCCCGGGGGGGCGTCTGAAACCAGTCGTTCTCAACAACATCAGCAGCAGCACCAACAACAACAACAATAACAACAACAATCATTTTAAGACTGTTCGCTCCTAGCCAATCAATACGTATATCCTAAGCCCTCGGTACCCGCCCTCGTCGTCTTTGATCGTACCCCCTTGGGGGTATATCTTCCTTAACTTCCACGCGTGTTTAGTGCAGTCCCTACAACAAGGGAGGAGAGGACGAGTGGAAGGGGGAGGGAGAATAATGGAACACAAGAGAAATTAGCAGGAGGGCGGCAAGGATCAGGAAACAAGTGGTATAACCAGACGGGCAGATCGGAGGGGCTGACCCATAGCGGGCATGACAAGAAGGCGGGCCCAGGCGACGAGGTCGAGCAGGCGGGTTGCTGAAGCGTACGTCCTGCCTGCATCGCGAAGAAATCTCCAGCGATACCGCGATCCCAAAGTAAATCGCGAGAAAAGCCAAAGCGAAAGCGTGATTCCTGAGCGCCGAGGGCGCATCGTGTGAATAAGTTGCGAGTAAGTTCCACGCGAGAGCGCGATGCGTACATTAATTGTGAGGAACTCCCGCGCGAGAACGCGATTTGGGAATAACTTGTGAGGAAGTGACAGGCGGGAACTGTTGCTGTTGCTGCGAACCGGGGTCAACAACCCAATTCTGAAAGTCAAAACGTTCCCTGATTGAGAAAAACGGGGTGCGAGCCCAGGGAAACAGCACTGCAATTGAAAACACAATTTGCCCATGTTTGATCCCCGTGACTTTCCCTGATAAAAACCGGGTGCGAGCCCTGGGGGAAGCATTTCAATTGAGAAAAAGCACACTGGTCACCGGAGGGGGAGATCAACGAGATTCATTCTTCACTAGTGAGAGCTCAACAACATCAAAAGCAGCAGCAACAACAATACTCATCTTAAGACTGTTTGCTCTTATCTGCTAGCGGGCCACTCGACACGTACACCCCGAACCTTCGATACCCGCCCTCTTCGTCTTCGATCGTGCCCCCCTGGGGAAATACATCTTTCATACCTGCAGAGCGTATGTCGCGCAGCCCCTAAGGCAGGGAAGAAAGGACGAATGGAAGGAATGGACAAAGGGGAAGGATGGTAATGGAGCACGAGAGACAGTAACAAGAGGGGGCTAGTAGCAGAAACCATGTGGCAGAACCGGTCGGGCAGACCTGGCGGATAGACCCTAACAGGCGGGTCGGGCAGGCGGGCCCAGGCGGCCAGGCCGACCAGGCGGGTTGCTGAAGACTGCGTCCTGCATGAATCGCGAGAAATTCTAAAGCGATAGCGCGATTTCCAAATAAATCGTAAGGAAATCCAGAGCGAGAGTGTGATTCTTGAGTGTCGAGGGCGGGGCGTCTGTATACATTGCAAGAAATCCAACGCGAGAGCGCGACTCCTGCATACACTGTGAGGTAGTGCCGCGCGAGAACGCAATTGGGGCATACATTGCGACGAAGTAACCCTCAGCTCCGGAGAATCACCCCCTGGGGATAATAAAGTTCGGGATCCAGAACGGGATAATAACCGTTTTCCCCGACATGTCAGCATCATGATGAAAATGATGACGATGGTGACCCAACTGACCCTGAACGTTCATACGAATAATTCTAAATTCCATATGGGGTCCATCGGACCCCCATAGGAATCCGATGGACTTGCACAAGACTGCTTCGGATATCCATAGGATCCCTTGGGGCATCCATAGGATTCCTTCGGAATCCATGAAACGTCCTACGGAAGTTCACGCGACTCTTTAAGATATCCATCAGAATCCAGAGGAAATCGATAGGATTCCTACGAAATCCTCGGATTGGAAGATCTTCACGGAATCCGCAAGATTCCTCCAGAAATCGATCGGGTTCCTGTGAAAATCAACAGGGTTCCTCTGGAAACCTACGGGGTTCCTTTGGAAATCCATAGGGTCCCTTAGGAACTCCCTTAGGATATCCATCGGATTCCTTACGACATCCATCGGGATCCATGGGAAATCCATAGGGTTCCTGAGGGAATCCATAAGACACCGGTGAAAATCCTCGGACCCCTGACGATATCCATATGAGCCCTCAGGAAATCGAATGGATTCCTTAAAAGAAATGCACCAGAATTAAGAAATCAATCGGGTCCCACTGGAAATCGATAGGAGTCCTTAGGACATCCATAGGATGTCTCAGGACAATTGTAAAATTCCGTCCGCAACCCTTAGGGATCCAATGGGAATCCGTCGGATTCCTTCGGAAATCCATATGACTACTGCGGGATTCGATCGGGTCGCTTCGAAAACCAATCGGATTCCGTTGGCAATCGATGGGAACATCGCGGAAATCCATCGAATTCTCAAGATATTCATAGGAATCCGAAGGCAATCTCTTGTATTCCTATGGGACTCTATGGGATTCCTTACGAACTCCATCGGAATCCTAAGGACATCCATCGGATTCCTTGGGGCACCCATTGGAGCCCACAGGACATCAATTGGATCCCGGTAGAACTCTATAGGTTTTCCTTCGGAAATCAAATCAATAGGGTTCCTTTGGAAGTCCATGAGATGTCGACGGGCATCGATGGGGATTCTAGAAGATTTTGAAGCTAGTGATGATGATGATGGTGATGATGATGATGAAGAAGTTGGTGAAGATGATGACTATTCGCTCTTACGGCCTTGGGGCTTGGCGGCGCTAGCAGGTTTTAGAACCCCTGAGAGCGCACATACTGAAAGGCTGACGCTTAAGCGCTGCCTGGGGCTTGCTTGACAAGACCCGCAGTTAGCGGTCGCGACAGGTCATGGTTTCTCGTTGTTCTGTTGGCGAGCGTGTCAACAGTGTCTAGTTGCGCTGACCTGACGTACCCATGGTTCAAGTGTTTGCAACGACCCACAGTCGGCAAACGGTCCGATGAGGGTTCGACCAAGGCGAGATGATACGGAATCTAGTCGACACGTGCTTGCGGCACGCCCCCTCCTCCTCCTCTTCCTCCCTCTGCCCCTCCCGATGCTCGTGCTGACCCCCCTCCCATCCTCCTTCAGCGGAGGCTATCCGCTGGCGCTCCGCCTTCTCCCGCCGCAGCTGCAGCACCTGCTGCAGGTGCCGCCCGCCGTACTCGCGGTGGCACTCGGCCTGGTACCTGGCAAGCTTCTCGCTGCTCGTCCCCTGGACTCTCCTGACGCCTCCGCCTCAGTTTGCTCATTGTGCTCCTCCTCCCCCTCCTCCTCCTCCTCCTCCTTTTCCATCCCATGCTCCTTGTCAATAACTCCTCCATGTCGCAACCCAAGGTGTGTCGGTAGGGCGGGCTGGGCGTTACGCGCGCTCCTGGCGCCTCCGCCTCATTTTGCTCGTTGTGTTCCTCTTCCTCCTCCTCCATTGCTGCCCCTGGTGAACAAATCTCCCTCTCACACCCCCAGGCGTGCCGGTAGGGCGGGCCAGTCGTTTCGCCCAGGGCTGCCTTATCACTCTGGAAAATTACGGCGCTTTTATATTTGTATCAAGGCACCAAATGGATGGCGGGTCGTGTCCAAAATGCAACTCTCGCCCTAGATCCGCGCACATTCGCCTGAAATGGTTGCAGCGGCTTCTTGGATGGAGGGAGGGTCGTTTCCAAAATGCGTCTATCGCCCCAGCGCCGCGCGGATGTGCCATATAATAATGCAGAGGGTTCACGGCTTGAAAACGGGGTTATGTATATATATATATATATATATACATATATAATGGCAAGCTAGCGCCGCGGACATTCGTCTGAAACGTCTGCAGCCTTCACGGGTGGAGTGCGGGTCGAATTTCGAAATGTGGTTCTCGCAGTAGCGCTGCGCACATTCGCATTATGTGGGCTTCAACATGTGGCTCTCGCCTCAGAGCCGCGCGCATTCGTCGTACATGTTTTCGACAATGTTCAATGTTTGTACGGTTGAGGTCCAAGGACTGGTGTTGTGGTGCGATTTTTGGATTCTCTGGTCGCAACAAGAAAGTTGATTCGCAGTGTTGAAGTCACAGGAACGGTTTTATGGCACGATCTGGTATTCTCAGGGCGCAACAATGACCTTTATCCGCGACGTTGAAATTCCAGGAGTGTTGGTTTGGTACGGTTGAGAAACATTCCTCACCATGATAACACATTCATGCATGGTGCCTATGAAGAGGGAGCACGGAGGGAGGGCCTTGGATCTACATTGGTCGTTATCGTCCTCTTCCCCCGCCTCCTCCTCATCCCCATGCTCTCAGTCCCTCCGTCCTCCTCTTCCAACTCTTCTTACTCGGGCTGCTGCTGCTGCTGCTGCTCTGGACAGGTCTGCGCGGACAAGCTTCGATATGAGCACCTGTACAAGAGGAGCGCGCTGGCGAACCCCTATTGGGACGCTGGCGCCGTAGCGGAGGAAACGAGCACCGCAATGGCTCGCCCCGCCCCAGAATGACGGTAGTCCGTTGCCGCTAATCGCGGGACGACCGTGCACAGCCCGTACCACGGGAGATGGCCCTGGTGCCGGTTGAGGCTGGCCAATTACTGCAGTAGACACGTCAATTGCGGCCCGTGCCGACCGCCAAATTCGAGCGCAGGGCCCTGCACGCTGGTGCCGCCTCGAGCTCCATCTTTCTTTACTTTCGCAGCCTCGGCAGCGGTCGCGCCAGCACCGGCGGTCGCCGAATGGCCGCGGCGGTTGTGTGCGCTGACGACTTTGGAGTCACCGTGGAAAGCCGGGAGCGGGCAGTGGCCCCAGAGCTGGACGTCCACGCGCGGCTCACACATGGTTGCAGTGGCCAGCTCCGGAAGCACGAACTCGCGTTTGCAGACGTCTGTGGGCTCCACCGGTCATGCAAGGGATCGCGTGATCTCCAAGCTCGTCGAGCACTTGGCCACAGACCCGTCCAGCACGCGTGCAGTGCTGGCAGAAACATGCAACGACGAAGAACGAGAGCCAGAGATGCCGGCTGAAGTTGATGCGGAACTCATCGTCCGACCAGGGGGCCAAATCCCCAGTGGCGTTGGCTGTAAATCCAAGCCCGCCTTCCAGACCACCTCCGGATAGCCAGTGCTTCCGCTGCTCAGGCGTTCCTGCAGAGAGTACGGCATCAGCCGCTCGGAGCATCCTCAGTTTACGCCAGTGCCGCAGCGCAACGCCTGCAGCTACAGCATGCTCGAGCGAAAATGCGTGGGCACCTGTCTTCGCATCAGGCTCTGGCTGCGGCACTCCCCACATGATGTCGAGGAACACCCCGCTCGCCGCTGGCCAGCAAAGGCAACCCCTGGCAGGAGCGAGCATGCTGGAGCGCTCGTATCCTTCGTCGACTACAACTGGCTGCAAGTGGACGGCAAGCTGCCGAAAAGCTTTCGGCAGCGCGCGGAGGAGCGTGGCGAGATACGGAAGATTTGCTTCAAGAGCCGTGGGTCGAACCGCCGTGCCTCCATGGCTGAGCGGTGCAGTGAGGAGTGCTGAGACAGGACTGCCACTGCGGGTCTGTGCAAGCAGGCCCCAAGAAAGCTGTCCGGACAAGGTCGCTGACCGCCTGCTCCTCATCCCCATGCTCTCCCTCCCTCCATCCTCCTCTTACCGCTCTTCCTACTCGAGCTTCTGCTGCTGCTGCTGCTGCCACTCTTAGGCCCCCACGAGCGGCAGCGCAGTGCGACGAAATGGGCCCGGAGATGCCGCCCGCCCTCGCTGCTGCTGATCCTGGAAAAGCTGGTACCCCTACTGCCCCTGTTGATGCTGATCCTCCTCCTCCTCGTCCTCCTCCTCCTCCGCCTCCTCCTCCTCCTACTCCTGCTCCTCCTCCTCCTCCTCCTCCTCCTCCTCCTGCGCCCTGAGGGTGATCTTCCAGGCAGCTCTTTGCTTCCAGCACTGGAGAAGATGAGGCAGCGGAGAGCAGCTAGGGAGGAGGCAGCAGGCTAAACGTTCACGTTAAACGTTCTACCCCTCGCGGGCAACAAAAACAAATCCTCATCCTGCTTCCCTGCTCCTCCTGCTCATCCGCCTGACCTTCCTCCTTTTCCTCCAGCTCCTGCTCCTGCTGTTCCTTCTGCTGCTTCTCCTGCTGCCGCTTCTGCTTCTCTCCTCCTCCTCCTGGGCCAGCAGAGGTGCGTATAAGAGTTCGGAAGCGCGTGCGGATCTGACGGGTCGGCGTAGGAGGCGCCCAATCCACGCACCCCTCGGCGTCGTGTCCGTCGCCGCCGCCGTCGTCGCCGTGGCCGCCGCCGCCGCCGCCGTCGTCGCCAAGTCGCCACCGCCGCCGCCGCGTCGCCGCCGCCGCGTCGCCGTCGCCGCCGCGTCGCCGCCGCCGCCGGTCCTTGGCCTTCCTGGGCGCTGGACCCACGAAGCAAGCTGGCGCAGTCAGGTCGCGGAGGCAAGCGTCGGGAAGCCCCGGCAGTCGTGCGCACCGCAACCGCCAGGCCTCTGCCCCCTGGCGCCCCAGGATCCTCGGTCTCCTGCCTCGAGTCTTCGGCAAGTGCCGAGAGAGCCGATCCCGCATACCGCGCCCGCCAGGCCCCAGCCCCGCCCCCCGCCTCGCGTCCTGGACAGATGGGGGCAGAACCGACGACACACCCAAAATGGAGGGTACAAGCAATGCCACCCAAGACAGACGAGAAGCACCATGAATTCTGACAACGCCCATAAAATAACACATGCGAGCAAGCGTGGACCGTGTTGCACTGAGGAGGTGACAGGTCTGCGGTGTAGGCTCTGCGGAGTGAGCTCTGTGGTGTGAGCTGTGTTGTGTAAATTATGCAGCGTGAGCTAGACTGTGTAAGTTATGAGGTCTAGGCCGCGTGGTGCTAGCCATGCGGTGTGACGCGCGTGGTGTGAGCTAAGTGGTAAGAGCTGTCCCGAGTATGCTGTGTTCTGTGAGCTATGCGGTGCAACACAGCAATGTGCTGTATCAGAATCAAGATCATCATCAACATCGTCAGCAGCATCATCATCCTCAGCATGAGCAGCATCATCACCACCACCATTCTCATCATCAGCATTATCAGCATCAGCATCAGCATCAGCATCATCATCATCATCATCATCATCATCATCATCACCGCTGTCATCATCTTCATCATCGTGATCCTCCTCCTCCCCTGCTCCACCTCCTCACCCTTATCACCATTATCATCATCAGCAACAGCAGCAGCATCATAATTCCCTTTTTTTTCTCCCTAGGCGAGGGGGGGGCAGCAGCAGGTCACCTTGCGAACTCCGCGGAACGCTCCTTGGCGTATGTCAGGGAGCCGAGTAGGCCGATCCCGCGCCAGCAGTGCAAGGAGTCTGGCGGGATGAGGGAAGAGATAAGGGGAAGGGAATGCACATAAAACCAGCATCAGCATCATTATCATCATCATCGTCCTCATCCTCATCCTCATTCGCATCCGCATCCGCATCCGCATCCTCATCCTCATCCTCATCCCCCTCCTCCTCCTCCTTCTCCTCCTCCTCCTCCTCCTCATCATCATCATCATCATCATCATCATCATCATCACCATCATCATCATCATCATCATCATCATCATCATCATCATCATCATCATCATCATCATCATCATCATCATCATCATCATCATCATCATCATCATCATCATCATCATCATCATCATGATCATCATCATCATCATCATCATCATCATCATCATCATCATCATCCCCCTCCGCATCCTCCCACCTTCTACCTCCTCCTCGCCTTCGTCCTCCTCATGATCGTTGCCCTCATCTGGAGGGATGATGGAACGTGGGAGAAAGGGCTATGGGACGCAGAAGCGTGGGCTATGGGACGCCACCACCCGAATAGCCAGTCACCACTATCGACAGCCACTCAAACAAGAATTGGTGGACTCATGGACCCTACTAGCACACCCCACAATGCCATCCCTTTCTGGCATGGTGCATTAAAAGGGTAGGGGCAGCAGTGAGGCACGGAGGGCACGGAAATACGGGGTGGATCGGACAGGCTGAGGGGGGGTGCGGAGGGATGGGGATGGCAAGTATAGGTAGGGGGGCCAAAAGGTATACAGTGGAAGGGCGAATTCACACAAGCACACACACGTATGCATGTACATCTATGTGTATGTCTGTGTATAATCATAAACACACATGTACATATATATATATATATAGAGAGAGAGAAAGAGAGAGAGAGAGAGAGAGAGCCATAACAATATGTAGACCCGCACGCAAAACTCACACGCGCGCGCGGTGTACACGCGCTTCGGTTCTATTCGACTGAGGGCCTTGCTGCAACTCATGCGGCCCAGGGTACCCGAGAAAAGGCCCCCCAGCGAGGACCCCCTTTGTCGCATTGAGGTGCCCGGTTTCCTGGGAAGTGGCTTCGGGCTTTGGGGGCGGACGCGGGGCCCTCTGAGAGCGCACCGGGACGCGTCGGAGGGCTCCGCGCAAGTGATTATCAAGGCGAGCAACAACCCCAGAGACTTCGCCAGGCCAGTGCCGCCGCAGCCGCCGCCGCAATCGTCGTCGCAATCGTCTGTGAACGTGATTGCATGTTTTGGACCGTGTTGTACGTGTTGTACTTTCCTGGGTCTTCAGGCCCTCTTGGAATACTCTTGAGCACCCCTGGCCCTCCAAAATAAAGACATTCAGCAATACAGCGTGTCCAATTCGGAACTGGTTCCTGTTCAATATCAAGGAAATTCAATCCCCTTATGGAGCCCTCTTCTGGGATTCCTGGGGGCCTCTCTGGGGCCTCTGGGGCCCTCTTGGATTATTTGGGTGTCTCTTGGGCAGTCTTGAGGGCTTGGGCCGTCTCGGGGCCATGTTGGGGGTCTGGGGCCGTCTTGGAGTCCGCTTTAGGCCGATGTGGGCAGCTCTTGGGAGTTACTGGGAGTCACTTGGGGCTACAGGCTCTCTTGGGCCGTCTTGGGGCGATCTTGGGCCGTCTTGGGGCTCTTTGAGCAGTCTGGGGCTCTTCTGGGCACTGTGTGATTATAGGAATAGACTGAAAATCGCTCAGAACCATAACGGAAATGTATTAGTTTGAGCTCGTCGGACCATCCTCGGACTCCTTGTGGACCGTCGAGGCAATCACCTGCCTTGTTCGGGGGCCGTCTTGGGCTGCTTTGGGGCTCGCTGGGGCAATCTCTTGGGCTGTCTCGGCACCCGAGCAGATCTGAGCCGTGCTGGACTGTCCTGGAGCCACCTGGCGGCCGTCCAGGGCCGTCCTGGGCCGCCTCAGGAGTGCTGGCGACCGTCTAGAGCCGCCCAAGGAGCGCTGGGAGCCGCCCCGTGCCGACGTCCGTCAGTGCCATCTCGCACGCTGATCCCGGTACTGTAGGATAGACTAGTGCTGATCCGTGGTATACTGACCACGAATCTGTCCGAGATGGCACGTTGGGGCAGTGCAGAGATGTTTCCAAAAAGCGTTTGAGATAACGTTGAGCCCGAGCTTCGCCTCTGCTGTTGCTGCCTTTTCATTCAAGAACGCCACAATCGTAAGACTCAGGTTTGGTCGATGTAAGAAGGCGGAGGAAAAGAAGGAAGAGAAGAACGGATAACACGGAGATGCAAATTCTAGGGCGTTGTTCGGGGTTCGGGGCCGTATTCGGGACGCAGGCACGGCAAAAAGTGCCGGAGCTGATGGGAGCTCCTTGGCAACTATCGAGATCTTTTTGGGGATTGTGGGACCTCTAGGAAGGGTCTGGGGCCTCTGTGGGGTCTGGGGCTTTCTCTGGGGCTCTTGAATATCCAGACCAGTCGAAAGGAACTGGGGCTGGAGGCTGTCGTGGGAGCACCCTGGCAACCGTCAGGATCTGCTGGCAGGCTGCAGAGCATCTCAGAGCGGTCCTTATTTGACAGTTCTTGAGGCCATGTTGCGGGTCTGGGGCAGTCTTGGGGCCCGCTCTGGGCCCTCTTAGGGCTGACTTAGCGGACCACTTGAAGCTCTGTCAGGCCGTCTGGGGCCTGTCTTGGGCCGTCCTCGGGCCCTCTCGGGCCGTCTTGGTGCCCTCTTCAAAGCCTCTTGGGCCCTGGGCCGTCCTGGGGCGATCTGAGAAGGACCTGGAACCGTGTGGGGCCGCTCGGGGCCCGCCATGGAGGGAACGCGAAACACTTTACAATCAAAAGGTTCTCGCTTGACATTTGGCCTCATGGGGCCGTCATCGGAGTCCTAATGGGCCATCTCTGAAGCCCCATAGCCAGCCGTCGGACCCTCTTTTTTTAGCCGCCGTGGGGCTCGCTTCGGGTCCCCTCAAGGCCATCCTACCGCCCTCTTGGCCGCACGGAGCTGTCCGGGTTCCGTCCGAGGCCGTCTTGGGGGCCATCGGGGGGCCTTCTGGAGTTAAGTCGGGCCTGTCCCCCTACAGGGGGATTTTGGATGAAAAATTCGCCGGCCCAACGGGCCAGAGGCGTGCTAAGATCTCCGGTAACTGGTTAACAATAACTCTATACTTCGCGCGCGCGCGCGGAGCGGCCCCTGGGGGTCCCCCGCCGGAAAATACCCCGGCAAGGTCCCGGGACACTCCCGGCAAACTCGGGTCAGAGATGGTTTTCCTCATGGGTGCGGCCTTCCACGCTCCCCGGAGCGCGCCAAGAGGGCCCCAACAGGCTTACAAGACGGTCCAAGAGGGTTCCGAATCACCGAACGATCGGCCCAAGACGCCCAACACGGCCTCAAGACGGCCCAAGAAGCTTCCAAGACGTCCCAAGAGAGCCCTGACCCTTTCCAAGAGAGCCCCAAGAAGCCAAAATCATTGATTTCCATTTGGTTTTTCAAAGTCTTTTGCTTCCTCGACTTTTCGCGTTTCCGACGCTCCAAGACGGCCCAAGAAGCCTCCAAGACCACCCCAAGACGGCCACAGAGGCCTCCAAGAGAGCCCCAAGACCGCCCAAGAGGGCCCCACGACAGCCCAAGCGGCGCCCAAGACGGTCTAAAAGGACCCCACGAGGGCCCCAAGAGGGGCCCAACATGGAGACCACGAACCGAGAATCCGAGCCTTCCGCTCCAAAAGGCCTTCTGGAGGCTCCAAGAGGCCCCCAAGAGGCCCCCAAAGGCGACAAGGGGCCCGAAAGAGATCCCAAGAGGCTCGACAACGACTCCCGAGAGTCTCCAAGAAGCCCTCGAGAGGCATCCAACGAGATCCCAATGAACGCCCACGAAACCTCAGAGCGCCAAAACCGTTGATTTCCATTGGGTTGTTCGAGGTTTTTGACTTCCTCGCCTTTTCGCCTTTCCGACGCTCCAAGACGGCCCAAGAAGCCTCCAAGACCACCCCAAGACGGCCCAAGAGGCCTCCAAGAGAGGCCCACGACCGCCCAAGAGCGCCCCACGACAGCCCAAGCGGCGCCCAAAACGGTCTAAAAGTACCCCACGACCCAAGAGGGGCCCAACATGGAGACCACGAACCAACAATCCGAGCGTTCCGCTCCAAGAGGGCTCCTGGAGGCTCCAAGAGGCCCCCAAGAGGCCCCCAAAGGCGACAGGGGCCCGAAAGAGATCCCAAGAGGCTCGACAACGACTCCCGAGAGTCTCCAAGAAGCCCTCGAGAGGCATCCAACGAGATCCCAATGAACGTCCACGAAACCTCAGAGCGCCAAAACCGTTGATTTCCATTGGGTTGTTCGAGGTTTTTGACTTCCTCGCCTTTTCGCCTTTTCCGACGCTCCAAGACGGCCCAAGAAGCTTCCAAAACCACCCCAAGACGGCCCAAGAGGCCTCCAAGAGAGGCCCACGACCGCCCAAGAGAGCCCCACGACAGCCCAAGGGGCGCCTAAGACGGCCCAAAAGGACCCCAAGAGGGCCCCAAGAGAGGCCCAAGATGGAGACCATGAGCCGAAAATCCGAGCCTTCCGATCCAAGAGGCCTCCTGGACGCCCCAAGAGGCTCCTAAGAGGCCCCAACAAGCGACGAGGGGCCCGAAGAATGCAAAAAGGAAACTGCAGAATGTTGTCTTGTTCCCTGCGATCGTATTCACGAGCCGCCACCTTCCGAAACAGAAGGTTCAGGCGGGCAAAGGATGGCTCCCGCCTGCGAAATCACCCAAAGCCAGCCATCCATAAACAAAAAAACGACCCAGCAGCACCCCATTGACAACGATCACACGGGCACTCGACAGCCGTGCACCAATACGGGCCGGCGGAATGAGCGAAGCGATTAAAAAAAAAATCCAAAAAAAGACCCCCAAATAGTCAAAACATATTCAAAAAATAGCCCCCGACTATGTTTTGACTATTTTTGAAGATTCCTCCTGTAGAGGGACAGGCCCGACTTAACTCTGTAGCCCTTGTGGAGCGCCCCGTGGCGCGCCAGGATCTCGAGCTGCTCGCCCGTTTCGCACGCGTCGCGACAGGAATTGTAGTACAGATGACGTTGGCCTCCACCTTCGCCTCCCACGTCTCGCTCAGCAGCGCCAGCGCTCGATGCCACTGCTCGCCCTTCTCGCACGCGCTGGGCTCTGATCCCAGCGTTGTAGCTGAGGTCCTTGACTGCGTCCAGCAATCTGCGCGCGCGCTCTGGCCGCACCATCCCGCCGCAACGAAGCCTCCTCGTCGGACAGTGGCTGCGCCCGCTTCCGGTGCCTGCCCTGCTCGCACACCCCACGTCCTTTCCTCGAGTTCATAAATCTCTGGCGAGGTTCAAGGCGAATCGCCTCGAGCGAACCTTCCCGAGGACGGCCATCTGGTCAAACTGGCCAGCCCCTCGCGCGTTTCCAGCCGACGAGTTGTAGCTAACGGTGCGGGCTCCAACGCCGCACTCTCCACCAGGCTGAGTAGCGACACTGCCTGTTGAGCTGGCAGTGTCTGCCATTCACGCGCGCGCTGGTTCCAGCGGGGCTGATGACGTCGGCCTCGATCTTCGCTCACCTCAGTCTCCCAGGATAGCCACGCATTGGCCACAGGACTGAAGCCTGCTCAGTAGTTACCTGAGCATTGCAATAATGACTGCGTCGCTGAAGTGAGCGACTGGACTCAACTCTTCGGCGAGCAACCAAATTGCCTGTCGCCCTTTCCCGCCTCTATCGCAAGCCAGGACCCCAGCGCTATAGCTGATGAGGTCGCGCTCCAGCTTCGCCTCCCATCTCGCTGAGCAGCGCGCCCTTCTCGCACGCGCTGATTCCAGCGTTGTGGCCGATGCCTTTTCAGGATACGGCGCTGTGGAGGGAGCGCGCTGGGACGCTCTCGACATGACCTGACGGGCGGCGGAGTTCGAACGGGCCCGCCTGGGTGGGCAAGATCGGACATTCGACATGCCAACAAATAGCCGAAACTGGCCAGTCCAAATCAGAGCCAACCATGGCGACAACGATCAACTTATTGAAGTGACGCCTTCGCATACAAACTTGCCTGACGAGGTAGATGAGAAGATGCCGCTCAGCTACCAAATCGTGTCCCCCAAGTCGTTCAGCAACAGTAGCATCTGCATGCCACGCTCGCTGTTATCGCACGCGCCGGCTACAGATGCGTAGGCGATTAGGGCGTACCGCGGATAAACAACACGGCCAGCAAATGACATTATCACCATTCGGACCGTCTTGGGCGGGTCCGACGAGGAGGCCGAATATCTGTCATGTATTCGATGCATGTGGTCGTCTGGGGCCTGGAGAGGTGGGGAGGTAGTCTCAGCGCACTTCGAGGCACTCGGGGCACCTGGGGGACTCCAAAGAGTGCTCTGAAGAAGCTACTGGGCTACTCGGAATTGTCCTGCACTGTCATGAGGCTTTCTGCAGGAGTCCTGGCTGGGTCGTCTCGGGGCCGTCTTGGGGTTCTCCTCTCCGGCTCTCAACCCCTCCTTGGGCCATCTCGCCAGCCCTCTTGGACCAGCCCCTGGGGGCCGCTTGGCGGACTCTGGCCCGAACGCCCTAGTCCCATAGCGCTCTGTTCTCGCAAGCACTGCGTCAGAACAGAGAGGTGGTCCAACTCCAATCTCGACTGCCTCTCGGGGCCGTCCTGGGCTAACTCAGACATCTCCTTTGCCGTGGGTCGGGCGTTCCGGGGGCCGACTTGGGCCGTCTTTGCGGCTTCTCGGGGCACTCATTGGGCCCTCTGAGGGCTCTCCACTCCGAAGCCGCGCGCAGTCCTCCTGAAGCAATTTGTCTGAGGGCCCCTTGGCAGCTCCGTGGTCCTTTCTGGGGGCCCGTGGTACACCCTGAAACATTTCTTAAGGCGTAAGGCCTCGTCGACTATGTTGGGGCCCCCTGGGGATCTCAGAAGCCGTCTGTGGGGCGTCGGGTTCCAGCTTCACCTCCCGCATCTCGTTTAGCAGCGCAAGCGCCCGCTGCCACTGGTCGGCCGTCTCGCACGCGCTGATCCCACCGCTGTAGCTGACTAGTGCTGACCCGTGGACTACGCCCAAGAACTGGCATGTCGTGATGGACAGGCTGTCGAAAGGCTGACATGATGACGTTGAATTCGAACTTCGCTGTCCGCACATGCTACTGCGTGCTGCTGCTTGATGCCGCTGCTCAGTGATGTCGGTAATGCTTACCGCTGCTGGTTTCTGCTGCTGATTATAGCTGCAGGGTGCTGCTGGTTGCCAATTCTGCTTTGCGCGTGCTACTGTCTGCTGCGTGCTGCTGTTGTTTGCTGTTGCTGTGCGCTGCCGAAGCTGCTGCCTGCTTCGCGCTGCTGCACTTCGAAGCTGCTCCTGAGTACTGCAGGGTGATGTGGCTCGCTACTTCAGCGTTCTGGCGCAACCTGCTGCTGGGCGAGGGTCGAAGAGCGATGAGTCAGGAACAAATACACCCAGAAGATCGAGGGGGAGGGGCGGAAGGCGGTTAGCGAAAGGCGAAGAGCGAGAAGGGAGGAGCGACGGCCGAGGGAAGAGGGGCCAGCTTTGCGCGGATTTGTGCCTGGCGGGAAGGCGGCCGTGATCTCAACTGGCTTCCTCCGGGCGTCGCAGCCAGAGGGCCACGGCCTCCTCCGCGCCTGGCTTTCAAGACCCTCTTCTGAAGGGGCCCAGGGACACACTAATGAACAGGAACTAACCCAAGGACTCCCCACGTTCTCCATATTGTCTGATATAGCGTCTTCCCCCACTTCCCATTGTGACTTTCCCGGATACTCCTGGGGATCGGCGATGACTTGTGTGTGTATGTGTGTGGTTTTTCCCCCTCCTGATCCTCTTGCTCCCATAGGGGCTCTCTCGCGGGGTTGTCGGGCCCCCGAGGTCGGAGTCGCAGCAGGAGAGTCGCGCCCGCTCCCAGGAGGAATTCCTCCTGGGAGGAATTCCTCCTGGGAGCGGGAGGGTCGCGCCCGCTCCCAGGGGCCTCGGCTGGCTTGAGCCAGCCGAGGCCCCGGCGGCCCTCCCCGGCGCTCTTCGTTCCCGTTGGGCCCCCCGGGGGGCTTCTCGTCGCCAACGCGGGATTCGCCTCGAAGAGCTGAGTCGGGCTGGGCCCAGCAGGAGTGCCACTGGGAACTTCTGCGGGGTCCACGCCGAGAGAAAACCCGAGGTCATATCGGGGGCCTGCAGGGCCGTATGGGATAATGCGAAGACGAATAACGCGAACATGGGGCAAACATTTTACGTTTTCTCGCATGAATCAGATGTTGCTTCTCGGGTCTTCTCGGACGCCTTCTTGGAGCCCTTTTGGGGCGTCGTTCTACTATCTTGGGTATCTTGGACCTGGAGACCTCTTTGACCGTCTTGAAAACAGCTGGACAGAACGCACGCTACCCAGGGAGGCTCCCAGGCCGCCCCAGGGCGCACTCGGTCACCAGACACTTCTCGCACGCATTGGTCCCCGCTTTGGGTAGGGATGGTGACGTTGGGCTCGAGTTTCACCTCCCACATCTCGTTCAGCAGCGCCAGCGCCCGCTGCCACTGCTCGCCCTTTTCGCAAGCGCTGATCCCAGCACTATAGCTGACTAGAGCCGACCCGTGGACTCCGTCCAGCACACCTTTCTGGAATGGTTGTCGGAGGAAGGGTGGAGATTTTGTCGAAAACCTATAAGCACGGCGGCGACCGGGGCGGCGGCAGCGAGACCGCGCCTTCGTGTCCGAGCTCTAGCAGCGCTGCAGCAGTTTGGCCGTTGCGTGGCCGCCGTCGTCGCCGTCATCGTCGGCGTCGTTGTCGTCGCCGCCGCGAGGCCGCCGTCGTACCCATCGTAGTCGACGTCGTTGTCGTGGTGGTGGTGGTCGTCGTCGTGGGTTGTGGTCACCGGGAGGAGGCTGGCGACGTTGGTAGGAGTGGCCCATGGACTCCGTCCACGAAATCTGCGCGAACTGGCATCTGATTGTTGGGCCCGACCTCACACTTCGCGCATGTTACTGCGTGCTGCTGCTGGCTGCCGCTTGTGTACTCATGGTAGTGCTTGACTTGAGGCCGCTGCTGCGTGTTCTTGCTGCTTGTGGCTGCAAGTTGTTGCTGATGGCCAATTCCGCTTGGTGCGTGCTTCTACCCGCTGACTGCCGCTGCTTGCTGCTGCTGTGTGCCGCCGCTGCTGCTGTCTGCTTCGTGCCCACGGAAGAGATCGATGCTGCCCCAAGGCACTCGCAATGTCGCACGGTGGACTGCGCACGGGGCCTCCCTGTGGACGCGCAGGGAGGCACGCGCGTCCTTTTGGGCGCCGTCTCCGCGCCCCTCCGGGATCGGACTGCGTTGGGGACTGCGCTCCCTAGAGGCCTCTGGTCTCGCCTCACTTGGGCGGCCGCGGTGAAGGGCGCCCTGGAGCTGGGAAGCAATGGCAAATGGAAGTGGCGCGCGCCCGCACCCACGGAGGAATGGCGGGCGCTTCCCTTCTACTTGGGCACCGTTTGGGGGCCTCTCGGGGTTTCTTTTCGACCTCCTGGGGGCCTTTCGGGACCCTCTTGGACCGTCTTGCGGCCTTTTGGGGGCCTCTTGGGGCCATCTTGGGCCGTCTTAGGTGCCCCTTGGGCAGTCTTGGGGCCGTCTGCGGCCGTCTTGGACGCCTCTGGGGCCTGCTTGGGGCTGTCTTGGGGCCGTCTCGGGCCGGCTTTGGCTGCTCTTGGGGCTTCCTTGGGTGACTCTTGCGCCGTCGTGGGCGCCTCGGGGCCGTCTTGGGCCGTCCTGGTGCCGTCGGGGGCCGTCTTGGGAGCCTCATAGGGACCTCCTGAAACGTCTTGGGCCGATCTCGGGGGCCCGTATTGTCGTCGACGTTTTGAAAACGAAAAGCACGGGAGTTGCGAACATGCACGTTTTCCGAAAGTTTTGGTACGACGTTTGCTTGTGCGAGCTCTCAGGTGTCTTCTGGGAATCCACTTGGAGCATTTTGAAGGCCTCTTGGGCCGTCTGGAGGCTACCTTGAGCGTCTTCGAGCGCTCGTGGACCGTCTCGGAGGCCCACTTGGACCGTCACGAGGCCCTCGAGCCTCCGTGGGGAGGCCCTCCGAGGCCGTCGTGGAGTGGTTTTCCTTCTGGCACGCGCTTCTGCCGGCCGTGTAGGAGACTAGGCTTGACCCGTCGACAGCCGTCCAGAAATGCCAGTGGTCAGAGTACCCGTGCTTCTGTTCATGACGCGCTGTTTGCTTGATGATTCTCACGGCGTCCAGAGCAGCACTAGCAGTATCAATGGCAGCAGATCCAGGCGCATGGGCAGTAGCAAGAACAGCAACTCCTCCGCCTCATCCTCCTCGTCCTCCTCCTTCTTCTCCTCCTCATGACCATCATGATGATGATCATCATCAGCAGCAGAATCATCATCAGCATCAGCCTCATGAACCTCATCATCATCGTCATCATCAACATCACCATCACCATCATCACCATCATCACCATCACTATCTCCATCACCATCAACATCAGCATCCTCATCATCATCATCAGCATCAACATCACCATCAGCATCATCAGCATCATCAGCATCATCAGCATCATCAACATCATCATCATATCATCATCATCATCAGCATCATCATCATCATCATCATCATCAGCATCATCATCATCAGCAGCAGCATCATCGTCATATTCATCCATATGTTCTTCCTCATCCGCCCTTCTCACTCCTCGTGTTTGGCTCGTCCTCGTCCTCTGCCTCCTGCTCCTCCTGCTCCTCCTCCTCCTTATCCTCCTAGTCCTCCTCTTCATCATCATCCTCATGATTGTGTTCATCCATAGTCTTCTTATTAGTAATAATTTTGTTCATATTACTAGTATTCGTATTAGTAGTGGGTTCTCTGTCTTAAGACTGTTGGTGTGTTTACTATGATTGTTATGTTTATTATTGTTAGTTTCCTCCTCCTCCGCCTCCTCCTCGTCCTCCTCTTCCCCCTCCTCTTCCTCCTCCTCCTCCTCTTCCTCCTCCTCCTCCTCCTCTTCTTCTTCCTCCTCCTCCTCCTCCTCCTCCTCCTTCACCTCCTCCTCCTCCTCCTCCGTCTCCTCCTCCTCCTCGTGCTTTGCCTGTCATCGTCCTTCGGCTCCTGCTGCTGCTGCTGCTTCTTCTCCTCCTCCTCCTCCTCCTCCTCCTCCTCCCCCTCCTCCTCGTCCTCCTCCTCCTTTTCCCCCTCCAGGACGTCGTGCAACTCCGCGGGCAGGGGCGCCTGTGACGGAGGAGAGCGACTAGTGGACTTGAGCTTTTAGCAGTAGGAACATGTCAGAGCCGTTCCTCGGGAGCTGCTGAAGCCTCTGGGGCGTGTCCCGGAGGCCGTTTTGGAGCGTCTGGGGGGGCGTCTTGGGGCTTGCTGGCCGTGGGAGGGGCGGGAGGGGGAAGGGGGGGGGGGGGGGGGCGATCCAGAGTTTGCCCCATTGGGCCTCCCTTGGGGCCGTCTTGGGAGGCTATTTGGCCGTCTTGAGGATCTCGGGGACCGTCGCAGAGGCTCTCTGGGGAGCTCCCAGGGTGGGTTGTGCGTCTTTTGGCCACATAGCTAACTTGGGCGCACCCCCTCCGCCTTGGGGCCGTCCTGCGGCTCCTCGGGGCTCTCTGGGAGGGCCTTCGGGGCCGTTTTCGGGCAAATCGGGCCGTCTTAGGCGTTGTGGAAATGAGAATCGCGAGAATACACAAAACGTACGCTGTCCAAAAGGATGTGGACGGTCGTTGCTTCTCGGGGCCTTTCCCGAAGCCTTCTTCGAGGCCTCTGGGGGCGTCTTGGAAGCCTCTTGGGCGGCCTTGGGGCGCTCCCGAGCGTCTGGAAGCAGTTTTCGGGCCGTCTTAAGCCTCTTGGGGCCAGCGTGAGCCGTCTCGGGGTCACCCTGCTGCCATCCAAACGCGTCCTGGGGCTTCCTGGGGGCCGCGAGGGCGCCCAGGCCGGCCCGCACGATTTTGAATCATTGGGCCCCCCGCCCTTCCCGCGCGCGGCGCCGCCGACCTTGAAGCGCAGACTAATGCGAAATCGTTGGAAGTCCACGGCTGGTAGGTCAGGGTGTCGGTCCCGAACGCGCTTGCGTCGCCGACGCCTGCGGCTTTGCTCTGGGGTTTGCTGCAGGCTCTTGGCTCTGGGGCCGGTGGCTGTCTTCGAACATCTTGGGAGGATCCGGGCTATCTCGGAGTGGGCCCTGTAGGGTTCTATTGGCATCGAAGGCTTTACACAATCCAATATCGCTGCATCCTCTTGAAGGAGGAAGCGAACAAGGAATAACAGGTACAATATACAAGCCAAGTGCGAGCAAGTGAATCACGAGCTGGCCTCGGGCAGAGAAAGGACGACATAACGTTGGCAGTGCACGCGCACACAGAAACATGTGTGTGCGCGCACGCGCACTCGCCACATGCGCATACATGATTAAAGCGCACGCGGTATTGATTCTGGGGAGGGCGGGGGCGGGCGGGCGGCCCTGCTCGTCGAAGCGGCCGAGCGACCAGGGGCGGCCGCCGACGACGGCGATCCCCCTTCCTCCGCCAACCCCACCTCTCCTCCCTCGGGGGCCTCCCGCGCCAACTCGGGCGCAAGCGGGGCCAACGGCGGTCGGGGATCTTCTGACCCGGGTCAATCGAGACCCGGGTCAGCAGGAAACCAAGAAACTGCAATGCAAGAAAAAAAACTGCAACGCAGGTCTTCGCAAACCCGGGTCAGCCAATAGGCGCGGCCGCCTCGCGGCCATGATCGGCTCGCTAACCCGGGTCAGCCAGAGGGGGTCTTCGCAGGATCCTGCAGGATCGGGTGCCCGGGTGCCCTGGCTGACCCCCGTCTGCATAGACCCCCGTCTCTTAGGCTCCGAGGCGGCCGACCGAGCACATCTCCGGTCCTCGGATGGCACCCAAGCTGGGCCTGCTGCAGCATCGATTTGACCCTCTCCCCCCGCACCCCGCACGAAGCCGCCCCAGCCTCCTCGCCACTGGGGCGGCAGGCGCGGGCGAGTCCGACCGAGAGGCGATTCGGCCGCACCGCGTGCAAATGATGACTCTGTCTAACTCCTGGACGGAATGACCTGGCCCGAACACTTGCGGGTCACGCGCGCGGGAGCAGAGGGGCCTGAGAGAGGACGGGGTGGTGGCCTGGCGCCAGCAGCTCTGACAGCCGATCGCACCTCCTGGGAATCCAACGAACAGATTGGTGGTCGGCTTCCGCGCGCGAGGGGCGCGCCTTGGCACAGGGGGAGGGCGACGGATGACTGGGGTCGACAGCTGGGCCACGCGCTCGGCCGCGAAAGCAAGACATCTCATCCTTAGTCTGGTCTGCTCAATGTCAAACTTGAAAGCCTCCACCGCCGACGCCAAGCCTGCCATCTCAATAGCAGCAAGCTTTGGCGAAACAATCGGCCCACAAATTGCCGAACAGCTTATCGAATGGTTTTCCCGACTGCAGCCAAGCAGCCATGCCTTCATCCACAGACCTGTGAGCACCGGCCCAGCGTGGGGGGCCGCGGCTTCGGCGTGCTTCTCAAACCACGCGGCCCCCTCAATGGCCAGCGGCAACTGGCCACGGACAAACTCGGAAAACCTGGACGCCAATTCGAGACCACGGAAAAAGCCAAACCACGGAGAAAGCCAAAGGTCGGGCCTCCGAGGCCTCCAAACACCGCTTCAAACGGCACCAGGTTCGGGGCGAGAGCCACCGCAGCCCATCCACACCTGCGGGCCTGAGGAGAACCACTGTCAAAACACGAGCCATCACCCAACGGCTTGCTGGGCCAAGGCGTCGCCCGAGCACCCCATTCTTTATCGGGCAAAACGTGGCTCGGTCGGCCGAAAGGCGGGTCTCAAAGGAATGGCGTGGAGCTTGTCGGTCGCCGAGACTTCACGCCCCACGCCAGCGCCAGTGAGACCTTGACTCCACATATCCGAACGAACAGCAATACATCATCGGGGTAGGGCGTCTGCTCGTCATCCTCCTGCCGTGCGTGTTTACAACAAAAAATGCTCGCGCTCCAGTGAAAGCGAATGGAAACAGGAAGGGGGGCATCAGTGCATCAGAAAGGGGCACCAACGACTACATGTCGCAATCCGCGCCTGGCCCTGGCAGGGCGCGCAAAGCTCAGAAGGCTTTCGGAACCGGAAGACAAAGGAGGAGAAACGGACAAAAAAACATCATCGGGGCTACTGGCAATTGGTTTGACATGGCCGAAATTGATTGATCCCCCCCCGGCCTCGTAGTAGAAAAAATGAGCTTGACTCCGCTTGGCTAGATTTCGCTGGAGCCTCTGTGGAGGCGCGACGGGAGCGGGACTTCAGATAATTATTTGAGGACCGTTCTGTGGTGTTGCCCTCCTTATCTATCAATAGCACGGCAACCCTCGAGAGCAGATCGGTCAACGCAAATTGCCGCGGCAGGGGCCCGCCTTGGCCAGAGCGTCAACGGCCACTCAGCCGCGGGAAACCATCACACATGCGAGCCTCTGGCGGCGAGGCTGTCTCTCACGAGAGCCAGTTCTATCGAATATATTATGTCAGCCATCGAGCCAGCGGAGCTCTTCGACAGCGCGTCGACCGAAAAACTTTCCATCTACAACCGAAATGGACTCAACTCCTCCAGACAAGGTACAATCACGACTTTAAACGACAGAAAATGGAGACTGAGAAAGATGCCAATCCGGGCGTCTCACATCTGCTAATATACTTAAGATCCCGCCAGAGAATGGACAGCCACTGAGCCTCCGCCAATGCGGCTGAAAGAGACAGCGTCTCAGTCGCTCCTGTCGAGGCCACGGCCCTCTTCAAACGAGTGGACCTCCAGCGAAGAAGAGAAACTCTCGCCCTCTGTCTGGTCGTCGAGTCGGCCGCTAGGACCAGCCGAACCCCCGGGCCCCGCATCGCCTCGCGAGCCCGGGGCCTCCAGCGTCGGACGCCGTGGCGAGCGTCAAACTGGATGGGCCCTGGCTAGCGGCACTCTTGAGATGCTTCACTATCTCGATGCATTGCACGGCATCGCTGACCGCGGGGGGGGGGCAAGGCGGCGCTCTGCAAAAAAAACGCCGGTCGCAACGTCTGGTCGGCTCACTGCCGAGCTCTGAGCGACCCCGGCCCGATAGAGCTTAATCTCCTCGGGGGCGAGCGGGGCGCCCGGGTCTGCCAGGCGTTCCTTAGCAAGACTCATCGGGGAAAGCTGCTCTAGTGCGTATTCTTCTTGATCAACTCATATCCTTCCTCCTCCCTGCCAAACGTGCCTCCGCGCAGAATCGGCCTCTCCTGAGTCCCATTTCCCAAGCCCGAAACGCGTCTGAAGGTGGCCACGGAGCCCCGCGCGTTCCCTGGGACAGCTCGCCGCTATGAGGTCGTCCACCTCTATGGGAATCAGAAAGGGCTTCACCCTGGGACGAGCGCTTGACCCATAAACAAGGGTCGAGAAAGGATTTCGCGAAATCATCGCCACTTAGGCCACTGCGTCAAAATGCGATGCCACAGCAGGGGCGCGTCGTTGAGTCCATGCACGGGCGCCACCAGCTCTACGAGTTTCTGGGAGCCAGACTCAGACCTTGGCACGGCTCGCAAAATATCGATCCCTGTGGCAATGCCAGCCGGTCGGACTGGCAAAAAATGTTCATGCTATCAGCAAAACTGTTTCTGGCGTCCAGCCAGGTGAACAAAAAACCTGAAGGGTCACCATAATGCTCTGGGACTGTGGAGCGGGGGAGCAAACTTGCAAGTCCTCATTGTCGGGATCGCGGTGGCCCTGAACACATCATCGGGATTTTGCGGCCACCCCGGACCGACTCCTTCCCGAGGTTTGAAGCGTCTTACCATCCCGGGCCCTAGGATCTGGCCGGGAAACCTCTTCCTCGCGAGGGCGGCCTCGGAGGCAGGCAAAACTTGAACGGCCCAGGAGTCAAGGGTGGCTCTCCACACCGTGGCATCAGAAAAAATTAAAAACAGCCTCTCTTCTGGCGAGAGGTTCTCCAGCGATGCTTCGGCTTCTCGGCAGGTGCCCCCTCTCCCCCTCCTGGTCGCCTCGTGAGGCTCGGGCCGAGTCTCGCCCAGGTGGCCGCGGCCCCTCTCTGGCTGGCGACGGGCCCCCCCCCTTGGCGCTCGTCTGGTCTGCCACGTGGCTGACCTAAGCTGGACTCGGCACTCGATTGTCCATCGGCGCGGCGGAAGCAGAGTGGCACATTATGCTGCAAGCGTTCACTCTCAGCCTGTTCTTCCCTCTCCTGGACGGCGCATCTCACCCGGCCTGGCCCCTCTGGGGCCTCAGCGATGGGAGTGGGCCTCGGTCTCTGTCCTGGAGGTGGCTTGGCGGGACCCCCCCCGTCGCTCAGCCGTGCGCGGCTCGGAAACTGGATTCGGGGAGTAGTCCGGGATCTCTTGGACCCCCCCTCGCCCTTCGTTATGTCCGGGACATCTAGGATACTGGAGGCAAGCGAAACAAAGGAACGGCCACTGCCCACCGAAACGGGTCGGTCAGTGGGGGGCCCTCGACTGGCGGCGGAGGCGGAACTCTCGCTGCCTCGGCCACTCCCCCGGGTGGCTCAGACACTGGCGGGGCCATGCGAACGGGAGCTGGCTCGTCGGAAACAATCCATTCTTCCGGGCCCCAGGCCCCAGGTGGCGGCGAGCCCTCAGCCTCCGCACCCACAGCTCCTACTCTGCGCCCGGGAGACTGCAGGTCCTGACGCAACTCGGAAAACGAAAGGGAATCCAAAGTTCAGCGCCGCAGGACTCGTCTGTCGTGGCCCGAACCGTCGTGCCTTGCTGAAACGCAACGGCCCCCGGGCCCGTCCAGCTGCTTCTCTTGACTCACCCCGCCCCCCTGCTTGCATCGGGCCCCGTCCGCCTCCACTCCGGGCGCGCGCCCAGGCCCCGGGGGCGGAGATCTTGTCTACGCGCCTCCTGGCCTTCTGTGCGGCGGCCAGTCTTTCGCGAGTGTCCATGCCCATTGTGGCCTTCTGGGCCTCCTCTCTGAGGGCGTGTTTTTTCAGCCAGGACAACTGGCTGGGAATTTAGCGCCCGCGGTGCCCCTGATGGCGTCTCCGACCCCGACCTCGCCACGCGCCTCATCGGACAGAAGGGGTCGGGGAAGTCGAAGATCTAACCCGACCCCATCTGGCATGGCGAGAAACCTCCTCGGCACGCGCACCGGTTGTTCGCCGAAACAACCTCGCAAAGAAGATCATCGACATTTCCCAGGGACGTGGGCTCAGCTACTAGCACCGCGCGAGACAAAGCCAGCTTTGCGAGGCCCCCACGTCGTTCGCACCTCCCGTTCTGCCGGGGAGACTCGCCGTCGCAAACGTGCTGATACGTGCCCGCGTGCTCCAGGCCTCTTGGAAAGGCCCCCGCAAATTCCACCCCCCCGTCTGCCATCATCGTCTCAGGTGCCCTGAAGGGCCTCACCCAGCGCTGGAGGAAGCCGCTCCACACCTTGGCTGACGTAGCGGCTTTGAAGAGACAGCGCACCTGCAGATCAGACCCGTGGGCGACCATTTTCAGAACTGGAAGCGCCCAACGCCCGCGCGTACAAGTAGTCGGCCGCGACAAGCTCATTGAATCGACGGGTTCGGGGAAGGCGAGCTGTTCTTCTTCATCCTGGGCGAGAGCTGGATTCATAAATGGGACGCCTGAAACGTTTGGACACCCACCTAACAAACTCCGGCTTCGTTTTTCCGACATTCAGGGTGCGAGCGAGAGTTCCCCGGCGGGTGCGCCCGAGATTCGCGTCTAATTTCGAGAAGCCCTCCTGGATCTCCTTGCGAACATTGGCCTCGGGCTCGTCAAGCTCCCGCGGTTCCTCGGGTCCCCGGGTCTCCTGGTCGTCCTCGGAATCACTCGCACCCCTCTCATGGGTCTCAGTGTCGGCCAAAGGATCGACACCGGCTGTCGGCAAAGAGACACCAGCTGGTCCGCAAAGATTGCTGGCTCAACGCCCTCGGCAAGAGCGCTCGCCAGTCCGCGGGGGGTCCGTTCAGCTGGCGATGCCCCGGGCGCCGCCGGCATGCATGGAATGGAATGGGCATGAGTCTTGAGGCGCAGCTTTCCGACCTTTCCCAAGACCTCCAGGCAATGCGACATGAAGCTGATACGTTTCGTCGCATGACCTCCGTCGAGGTGCGAACGTGCGCAGGTCTTCCCAGAGCTCCCGAACGCGCGAGGGTCTCCCCGGACCTCCCGAAAATGCGCAGGTCTCCCCAGACCCCCCGAACCCTTGGCTCTCCTGGGAAAGGCTGGGTCGTTTGAAGCTGTCTGGGGAAGGCCCCGAGGGGTTTCTCAATCAAAAACCGCCCCCCCTCAGACCCCTGATGGAGAGCAACTAGCTATGCCACCCCCCAGGCGAATATGCTTCCCTGCTCGGCCCTGTCTCTTTTTCCCCGGGGCCCTTCCTCTCCAAGTTAAGCACTCTGGCTACTGGGGCCCGCCGCAAGGGAGGGATCATAATGATCATCTCAGGTCTGTCGGCACCAATCAGTTGCCACATCTAGGTTCTTTCGCGAGAGCGCCCCAGGCCCCGACCCGTCTCAAGGCCAGCGGCCCCGCTAAAGGCGCACCTCCCCCCCCTCTCTAGCTCTGGAGACACCCGCGGAGGCGAGAACAGCTGGAAAAAAAAAAGAAGTCAATTTTATTGTTGGGCCAGTCCTAGACATGATTTTTGCCTCAGCTGTTCCATTGAGGCCCGCGAGCCGACCCCCGAAAGTGCTCGAAACGCATATTCGCGAACTCGACGAGGCGTCGACGCCGGGGGCGACGCGAATTAGGCACCTAAAAAGCGGGCGCTTCTCCAGCCCTGGGCCTTAGGAGCCCCAGCCGAGTTCCAGACCGACACCTAGAGATCAGATGGCTGGCTCGCCCACTAGATGCTTGGCAGAGGCCCCCGCCCAGAGCAAACCCACTAGCGCAGCTGCCCCGTCCGCTGTTCTGGGGGAGATCCTTAGTCGCATGACCCCCGCGCCCGGGCACTCTGCGCAGCAGGTCCCGTGGGCCCGGCGCGACAGATGAGTCAAGTGTCCTTCCACTTGGGAAGGTCCCACAAAACCTCGATCTCCCTTCCACTGCTTTCTGCTCGAGACTTCCTCCAGCGAGACTCGCTTCCGGTCTCGGCACTCCGCGGCCACGCATCAAGAAAGAATGGCCCCCCTCGAGATAAGTGAGATCCCCTTTGGCCTCCAGGGCCCGGCAGCTTTCGACGGCCCGTTCGCTGGGTTCGGTCCCGGGGGGGGGAAGGCCCCCGAGGCCCCCCTGAGACCCTGGAGTAAACTCTGAAACTTCTCGGATGGAGGGAGGACGGAGGGAAGGGTGAGGATCGGGATGTTCCCGCGCAGCTTCGCGAGCCGCGGGCTTCGCCGCCCTCGATATGCAGCGGCTCGAATCGCCCTCGAGCTCGCCCTGGTCTCTAGAGTCGCCATTCGCAGCTACTCGCCGTCGCCCACCTCGATCTCCGTCGAGTCGCCGGGCCAGGAGCTGCTGCTGGAGGCGCCCGCGAGGGGCCCCTGAAGCATGGTCATGAGCTCCCTGAACTGGGCCCTCGTCGTCTCTGCTCGAACGTCAGCTGGGCAGTCTCCGCTCGGCTCTCCTCTTGGCCCCCTGCCAACTCGTCGAGGTCTGGGCGCGCCCCTGACGAGCCGAGCCCCCTGTATGCTGGCGGACTCTTGCGAGCGGTAGCTGCGGGGGGGGGCGGCTTGACCGGCGTCGTCTCGGGGACGGATCTCAACTTCGCCGGTCTCCCTGAGCAAGCTCTAACGATGGCCCTGGACGGCGGGGAGGTCTCTCGATCGGGCCCTTCTCCGCCTTCCGGTAATCGGCGTTCCGAACCTGTATCATCATCTGCACGCACTTCTGCTCGCCCTCCCGGTGCTCGCACTCCTGCGCGGCGGTCTCCCCCTCTTGATATCGTTGGCCATCTTCTCCTCTAGGGTCAGCTTAATCGTCTCGAGCCCGGCGCCGCACTTGCGGCGCTTCATCCGTCGCGCACGCTGGCTCTCGAGCGTGGAGCGCGCGCGCTGGATGCTTGCACTCCCCCCCCCTTGGTCTCTATCCGCTCCCGAGCGAAGCCTCGGGGCCAGGCTCTCCAGGAGCCGAGCCGGCGCAGGTCTTCAGCGTGGTCGTCGGCGTCAGAGCCCAACGCCTCCACCTGTGACCAGGAGGAGCGACGACGCACCCCCCCTCGTTCAAGAGGGACGTCGCCGTCTCTGACAGCTCGACGTCCGAGTAGTCAATCTTCCGCAGCACGCTGTCGTGCTGCGGGTCTGCCTTGACCTCCCAGATCGCCTCGAGCCCCGAATCGTCCTCCTCGACCTTCTCCAGGTCCAGCGAATGCAAGTGCAGCCCTGACATCCTGGCGCGTCTCCGGCTCGCAGCCAGGACCGAAGCAACCCTCCTGCGATGGATCGCTCCAGGGCCCGTCGCACTCTTCTCGCCCGTGGGTTTCAGCATGGCAGACCTGCGCTCCGAAACTGCTGGGTTGAGAAAAACTGGCGACTGAAGGGGAATCACAATCTTCGACTCTGTTGACCCCTGCAAATGGCCCCGCTGATGACAGACTCGGAAAGTGGAGAGGAGGAAAGAGAATACTAGCGCTCTACTTCCTACCCGCCCGAGCCGCCATGTCGTTCGTTCTCTTGGGCGAGCTGGTCGATCGAGATTGGCAATCCGCCCTCCTCTCGCGGATCCACAGGATTACCCCGGATGGAACGCGCTGGAGTCGAACTTTGCCTCCTGCGTTCTGCCAGAAATCGGCGCCATCGGCCCCCTTCGTCATCGGGGTGGGCTTCGAGGGGCCCCCGATCGCATCGCTCGGAAGCTTCTTCTGAGACCCAGAACTGAGCGCGAACGCTGACGGGGGAAGACCGATCAGGCATATCGAACGATGGCCGGACGGCTCTTTCAACAACTCAATGTCCCCAGAACTGTCATCGAAACTAGTCACGTCGGTCTCCTCGTTGATGGCGGCCCCCGAGAAAAACGCAAAACCGGCTGGAATCAACGGAGGGCAAGCGCGAGGATGCACCAAGAACTGGAGAACACCGCACCGGCAGAACGACGATGGAACCGAGGCTCTCGCAATCGGCTCGATTCGACCACCGGCCCCATTCGCGCATGGTAGGTCGTCATCGTAGCTAACGTGGATAACGTAGCCCGCCTCCTGGAATGACCGCGCCGCGTGCTCGAGGTCGGGCTTGCCGATGAGCGCCAGCGGCCGCCGCGCCGACTAGCCCGCGATCGGCCGCCTCGCGAAGGGTGGCCCCCGCGAGTGCGTTCGGCTTGACCTGGCTCATAGCGTCGCGTAGCTGCCCCAAGAATGCGGCGTGCGAGGCAGACGAAGAATCGAACGCATCGACCGAAAAGCAATGCGCCTCTGCGCTGGCCAGCGTCGGGTTTCGAAACCTGACCCCGATCTTTCACTCTTGGTCCTGTCGGCCTTGGAGCGGCAGGGTTTGCGACGGCCCTCCCGCCAGTGCACTTTCTAGCCGCAGTTGGTGCACCGCGCGCGCTTCTTCGGGCCACCCCTGCTAATGCGACGGCGTCCTGAACTGAACTGTGTCTCTTGCGGTCGAAGAAATTCCTGTCGACCCTGCGCGCCGCCTTCAGCTGCGTCGCCCCCTTCCAGGTCCTGCGGCGCCTGGGCTCAGCGATCTCGGCAAACACTTGGTAGGCCTCGTCCTCGTAGTAGTCCTCTGCCTCGATGGTCGTGAGAAACATGGCGGCTTCTTCCTCTTCTGTGAAGTCCACGTCGCACAGGCTCTTCTGAAACTCGTCGTCGCATACCTCGCACTCGGTCTCATCAGGCGCGGCAGCAAAACTCTTGCCCGCTGTAGGTTGGCTTCGGGAAACCACCGGCTTGTTTACTATATCCCGCTGCAGAAAAGATCGACGGACGGAGGCGCTGGACGGATCGCCAACCATCAGTGTGAGTAAGTTGGCCTTCATCTGTCCTGACAGCTGGGATCCGTTCTCGAAGAAGCGGGCCCTGAAGCTATGTGGAAGGGACAGCCCATGCAACTCAGTCCGCGCCATCTGCGCATCACGGCGTACCACGTATTCCGTGGGAGTTTCACCCTTCCTGATGCCGCATTCGAGAAGCGCCGCCGGCTGAGCCTCTCGCTCGCGGTCTCCTGGTCGCTTCACGCTCAGCAACTGGAGGTACTCGATCAACTAATTCACTCCCTGACTCGTGCCCAGAGTCGCGCGAATACATTTGAACTCGCTTGCAGCTCCACTGGGAACCCCACGAGAATCTTGGACGCCTGGGCGTCTGGCTGTAAGCCAGTCCGTTTAGTCCCAGCCTCGATGTTGGCGACGTATACCTCGAGGTGGTCCAGGCCGAAGAATTGAGGAGGCTGGTAGTCTCTACTTCTCTCCTGCGGGGGCTTGACGTCGGCTCGCCACTGCTCCAAACCCTCATCCTGCAACTGATCGAGGCCGTCGTTCTGCCACTGATCTAACCTCCCTGACCACCATCTCGATGCAGTCCACCAATCTGGCGAAGCTCCCCCTCCCGAGTGGTGGTCCCGGTCCGAGGCGTATCACTCCTGCTCCTCCCAGTGCTCGCACTGCGTCTGAGCGTCCGTGGGTCCTCCAGCCCGTACTTCCTTTTCTCGCGGCTCATCTCCTGCATCGTCCTCATCGCCACTGGCCATCACGAAGCTGTGACACCAACCGTCGGCATCCTCGTCACTGTCTGATGCCTGCCCTCCAGATTCGACAACCACGCTCCGGCTACCATTGAAAGTGGACGGAAAAGGAAGGAGGACATCAGTTTATCAGAAAGGGGCACCATCGACTACATGTCGCAATGCGTACCTGGCCCTGGCAGGGCGCATAAAGCTTAGAAGTATATGGGAAACACAAAGAGAAAGGAGGAAAGGAGGAAAGATACACCACCGTGTCAGCAGGCACATGACCTCAACACTCACAGGTGCTGTCATCCGTGTATCCCACTGCTTGACGACGGGCAGGCGTCGACATCCCGTCGGACTGCATCTTGGCAAGCGCCCCGCGAAGGCCATGAGACAACTTCTGCAGATGGTCATGACGAAGAGCTCGCATCCAGATGTGCTGGCACTGCCCGTCTGCTTGCCGAGGTGGCGCCCCTGGGAGGTGAATCATCAATAATCACCGTCGCCCTGAACATCTCCCAGCCAATGCGTCTCATCATAAGCCACAAAGCAGAGAGTGGGCCTTTGGCGCTCGCTCAAGTAAACGTACCAGTATCGCCTTCGATGTGATCCGTCAGGGACACCCGAGCCGTCTGCAACCGAGAAGGGGAGCCACGGCACTTCCAGACCCACGCCGAATACTGCTGAAGCAAGCACCAAGAAGCATGGTAAATCGGGTCGAAGGTATTCTGCTTCTGCACCGCAAAGGACAGAGTAAGGGAACCTGATCCACTGAATCCATACAAACTGCCAGCAACACTGCGAAGCTGCTTGAGCTCGCCGTCGCTGATGTCACTAGCCGCTGCACCATGCCCTACAGAGGGCAATACGCCAGACGTCCACAGCCTGGCCGCACGAGCACGCCCAGCACCTCGCAGAAGCGCCTTCAGCCTGGGCTTGCGAGCGTGCATCTTCTTGAGCCTATCTTTCTGCATCTTTCGCACAGCCGAGGGTGCCGCACAGCCGAGGGTAAGGAGGAGGAGAGCGGTACTGGAGATCGGGGAGTGCAGGCTCCCCAAGGAGGAAGCCGAGACAGATGGACCGCAGAAGATGTCACAAGATCCGCCGCCAAAAAAGGCTGCATGACCAGATGGAATCTCAATGGACTTGCCCAGGCCCTCTTGGAGATCTCTCTGGAGCTTCCAGGGCGTTTCTGGGGCCATTTTGGAGCGCTCTCGGACCGGGGACATCTGGGGGCCACCTAGAGGCTTGTAAGGACGTCCTGGGGCCATCCGGGGTGGCCGTCGATGTTGGAAGTCTTGGGACGTCTGGGGGTCATGACGGATGGTTCGGGCCGTTTGGGAGCCTGCTTTGAGCCCTCTTCGGCAACTCTTGAAACCTTCTTGAACCATATGGGGGATCTCCTGAGCCGTCTCGGGGACCTCTCGGGCAGTGCTGGGGCTATGTTGGCGGTCTCAGGCCGTCTTGGAGCCCGCTTTGGGACCTGTTGGGCAGCTCCCGGGGCCCTCTTGGGGCTGCTTTGTGCCACTTGGGGCTCTATGAAGCTGTCTTGGGGCACTTGGCGGGGCCCGCTGGAGCGTCTCGTGATCTGGGATGGCACGGGAGCCGTCTGGGGCTGTTCTTGGCCCGAAATGGCGAGCACATGGAAAACCTCAACAAACCGATAAGAATAATATGTGATGTTGGCCTCGGCGGACCGTCATTGGGGTCTGGTTCGGCCGTTTCTGGAGGCACCTGGCCAGTCGTCGGGCCGTCTGGGGCTGTCATGGGGCTCCGCTCGGGTTCTCTTCGGCCGTCCTCGCGCGCCCTGGAGCGTCTCAGAGCTGTCTGGGGGCTGTCAGAAACCGTCTTGGAGCCACCTAAGGGCTCGCTGGAGCCGTCGGAGAGCGCCGGGGCGCTTCGGGCACTAAGGCAGCTCGTTAACTTTTCGCCACTTTAGCACGCGCGTCGACCAAACTTGTAGTACAGATGACGCCGGGCTCCAGCTGCACCTCCCGCATTTCGCTCAGCAGCGCCAGCGCCCGCTGCCACTGCTCGCCTTTCTCGCACGCGCTGATCCCAGAGCTGTAACTGATGACGTCGGGCTCCAGTTTCGCCTCCCACATTTCGCTCAGCAGCGCCAGCGACTGCTGCCACTGCTCGCCCTTCTCGCACGCGCTGATCCCAGCAGAGTAGCAGACTAGGGCTAAACCGTGGACTCTGTCCACGGTTAGCTGCCACGAAGGGGCAAGTGATTTGCGCTCGCCTCCCACATCGCCCAAAACTGGCGGGCGGGCGGGAGACGCCCCCTCGCGTCGTCAATTAATCGAGGCGGAACATGTGAGGCTCCCACATGTATCGGCGATGCAGCGGCGACGTCGGCGGTGCTTCGCCGAGGTCTGCGTGAGAAACTCGGGCTCCGAATCGAGCCGCATCTACGATGCATCGGCGATGCGGCTCAATCCTCCGACCCCATCTACCCTGACCTCATCTTGGAGGTCCGAACCCATGTTTGGTAATGTTCAGCCCCTGGGGGCCCTCGCAGGGCCCCAGGACACCGTGAGCAAAGCAGATCGGGAGGAGAGAACTGTCCGCGGGAAAAGGTCCAGCGGCGTCTTGTGGGCATTTAGAGGCTACAAAGGGTTTCTGTCCGGGCGTCTTGGGTGTCTCTGGGCCGTGTTGGGGCCTTCGGAGGCCGGCGTAAGCGCGTCTTGGGCCGTTTTGGGCCGCTCCTGGGGTCGTCTTGGGTGTCTCTTGGGTCGTCTTGGGCGCCTCCTGGGCCGTCGCGGGGCCGTCTTGGACCGTCGTGGGACCGTCTCGGGGCACTCTTGGAGCGTCTTGGGGTTCTCTTGGAGGCCTCGTGGACCGTGTTGGAACGAAGTCGCAGGGTCCTGGAGCCGTGTTGGGCCGTTCTAGGGATTAGATGGCAAGAGCCTGGGCATCCTTCAAAAATGCCTGTTCTGGCCGTCTCGGGCCTTGACGGGGAGTCTCCTGGGCCGTCTTGGGAGGCTTCTCGCCTGTCGTCGGGCACTCTTGGGCTGCTCTGGGGCTCGCTGGGGGTCCGCTCGGGCCGTCGGGGCGCTCTCTCTGAGCCGTCTTAGGGCCGTTTGGGGCCATCGAGCCTCCGTGGGGAGGCCCTCCGAGCGCTCTGGTGACTTTTTTTCTGGTTGCCTTGTCGAGGCCTGATGGCGGGCGCTGCGTTGTCCTTGCGAACTGTTTGGAGGCCTCTCGGGGCTTCTCTTCGGCCTCCTGGGGGCCTCTTGGGGCCCTCTTGGGCCGTCTGGCGGCCTTCTGGAGTCTTCTTGGGGCCTCTTGGGCCGTCGTGGGTGCTCTTGGGGCCGTCTGGGGCGCCTGTGGGGCCGTCTTGAAACCGTTTGGAAGCCTTCTTGGGCCATCTGTGGCCGCTCTTGGGGCTGTCTTGACTGCATCTTGGGTTGTGATGAGCGCCGCAGGAACCGTCCGGGGGCCGTCTGGGGAGTCGTATGGGAGCCTCCTGAGACGTCGTGGGCCGATCTTGGGGGCCCGTATAGTCGTCGTGGACACTTGGAAAACGAAAAACACTAGATTTGAGAAAATGCACGTCTTCCTTAGGTTTTGGGGCGATTTTTGCTTGTGCGGGCTCTCGCGGGCGTCTTCTGGGAGCCCACCTGGAACGTTTCGGGAGCTTCTTGGGCGCCTCCTGGGGCCGTCTGGGGCGCCTGTGGGGCTGCCTTGCGACCGTCTGGAAGCCCTCCTGGGCCATCTGTGGCCGCTCCTGGGGCTGTCTTGACTGCTGCTTGGGCTGTAGTGGGCGCCGCAAGAGCCGTCCTGGGGCCGTCTTGCGAGCCTCACGGGGGCCTCCCGTCCCCAAAAGGGGCCAAAGAGGGGGACCACGAACCGAAAAGTCGAGCCTAGGAGACCCCGAGGGGGACCACGAACGGACCACGGACCCCAGGAGACCCCAAGAGGGCCCCAAAGATACCCCAAGAGGCCCCAAGATGCCCAAAAGAGGCACCCAGAGGCCCCGAAACTGCCCCAAAGAAGCTTCAAAACTGCCTCCAAGAGCGAGAGGCCAACCAGCAGATACCGACCAACATCCACGAGGCCTCTGACCCACAACCCAGACACGGTAGCGGGGTCCGCCGGAAGCAGCTGGAGATCAATAGCCCTACGTCCTCGTGGCCTTCCCAGAGGCGATCTGGGAGACTGGTGGAGCCTGGTGGGGGCCTTCCCGGGCCGTCTGGGAGGCCCCTTGCGCTGCAGAGGAGCGCTCTGGGGGTTTTCTGGGGGACTGGCGGAGCTTTCCTGGGCCAGGACGGCGTCGCTGCACGAGCGGGGCCGCCGAGGCGCAGCCGCCGCGGCCGGCGGGCACGCGCTGAGCCCAGCATTGTAGCATAGATGACATTCGGTTCCAGTTTCGCCTCCCACATCTCGCTCAGCAGCGCCAGCGCTTGCTGCCACTGCGCGCACTTCTCGCACGCGCTGATCCCAGCGCCGTAGCTGACTATGGCTGACCCGTGGACAACGTTTACGAAATCTGTACGAACTAGCATGTGGTGGTGCACATATTGCCGAAAGGCTGACATGATAACGTGGGGCCCAAAGTCCGCATTCCGCCTAAGCTGCTGCATGCTGCTGCATGCTGCTGCTTGCTGCCGCTGCTGCGTGCTGTTGGATATATTTTCCACTGCAGCGTGCTGTTGATAGCCAGTTCTGTGTGGTGCGGGTTGATGCATGGTGCCTGATGCTGATTGCTGTGTGCTGCCGTTGCTGCTGCCTGCCTCGTGCTGCTGCCGTTCGCTTCTGCTGCTCGATGCTGCAGAATAATGCTTCCCGCGATGGCCGATGGGAAATGGGCGGGTGCGTCGAGGTTCGAAGACGGTCGTCGTCCTTGTATACCTGTTGGGATTGTGTTCGGGCTCCGGGGCCGTCACACATCGATCTGAGGTGAAACAGTCTGGACAGACCCCCAGGGTCTGGGGGCCAATTCCCCAAGGATGTTGTCGATGTTGAAGGGGCGTTGGATTGGAGGCTCTAGCCGATGCCAGCTGCTTGTTTATTGAAGCTGAATGCTGCAACTGCTGCTTGCGAACATGTTGCTTGCATGTATTGGCTACATGCTTGATTTCTGTTTGCTTGCTTGCTCGCTGGCTAGTGCTGCTTGCTTGCTTGCTGCCTTGCTGCCTGCTGCTGCTGATTGCCGCTGCTTGCTTCCGACAGCTGTAATGGTGGCCTCGCGAGCTGAATCTAAGCTTTGCCATGTCATGTTTGAGGTTTCTTGGGCTACATTGGAGTCCGCCTGGGCCTTTGCTGAATGGAGGGGCTGCGGGAGGGGGCGTCTTGGGCCGCCCTGGGACTTGAACCACCTTAGGGCAGCATTGGAGCCTAGGCTGGAAATCCCACCAATCCTCTAGCCAAAAATGACATACGTCATATGGTTTTTTCTTATACACCCCCTCCCCCAACCAACCGGCGACAACCCCCCGAATCATGCAAACACACCCTGGCCATCCGTGGTAACAAAATTTCAGATAAGTTTGTGTATCATCAACTCTAAACACCGTCGTCACAAGCTGACAGGATGCAGTAAGAGACTAGGCTGGAGGATACTTAGCCAAGTAAATTATTCGCCCGAGCCCAAACATGAAAGGTTCGGTGAACATATGAGACAGGCAGTGGGGGGGGAGACTTGAGCAAGACGTGGATTGAGAGAACAAGAAACATCTTCCATTCCGAACCTCAATCCCGTGCACAATTCGCAAGCTCAGCTTCGCACTCACATGAGGATTGTCAGTTTCAGATAATATTGTTTCTCATCAGCGCCACCACCGTCGTCACGAGCTGGTCCTCACGCGCGATGCTGTAGGCGACTCGGCTGGAAGGTATGTAACCATGCAAATAATTGGCCTGATCCCGAATCGTCCCGAGAACGTGAGCTTATGAGTTGATAGAGGAATGCGCAAATCGCTGATGAGCTGCTTTGGCACATCGAACTTTTGCGAGTAGCTGCGTGAGCTTGGCAGGGCAAGTCTGGGCCGTGATGTCATTGAACAGCCTTTCAATTCAACATGACGTTTGCCGCTGAAAGCGCAGACTCCACGACCGTTGCATACATATTGGTCACACGACCCAACATCGACCGGGTCACAGTCACCGAAGATCAGTCGCGTTCGTTTCCTCCGCGGCGTGCTGAAGGAACACTGACCTATTTGTTGTACAATCACCCGAGGATCCGCCGACAGGCTGGTAAAGTCTGGGATTTGCCACAGCAAACGCATTACTGGATGTTCGACCGCCCGCGGTATTTGCAGCCGATGAAGCAGCCGCAGCAGCTTCGGCATCTTCGAGACTTGAAGGTTCCCGCTGGCCAGTGCCTTTGTCGTTTTATTAGAGGCTCAGACGGCTCAGGGACCCCGCGAGGCGCTAGCCTGGATCGCATCATGTTAGCGCGATGTCGGGCAATGTCCCACAACCAACATTCGAAGGTGATCATGGCAGCCAAAATTTGTCCAGACCTCGCGTTGGCGCATAGAGACCGACCGTTCTTGTCGTCGGTGAGATCGAGGGACTTAGACGCGCTCTAAATCCCAAAGGCGAGCCCGGGTGTCAAGGCGCCCAGCCGAGCGCCCCACTCCGCCCGTGCCCCCAGAGAGGTCGGCCAGGTACGGCGTCGAGCTCAGTGGTGCCAGCTCGGGGGCGCCGCGCGGCGCAGCGCCCCGTGGCTCGATCTGGTGGTCGCGCAAATGGTCCACGAGACGCCGCCGACGGAGGAGGTGGCGCATATGGCAGCCGAAGGATACGATGGCCAGGTCGCCGACAGCGAGGACCTGGCACGCGGGCCACCGGCACGGGCCCCAAGTGTGCCAGCCCGGGCGGGGCGCGCAATCTCGGGACAGGCGTTGCGTCTCCCCGCGCCGTGGTCCTGCCAGAAGCCTTTCGCCCTCTGCAGCCCCAGCGGTTCGGTTGTCTGGCGGACGCAGTGGCCAGTGGCGAGATGCCAGTCGGAGCCGGAAAACCTTCGTGTGGGTCAGGAGGGGCAAACGGCTCACGCGCCGCACCCTTAGCGGATCCGAACAGCTCACTTCCCTGAGGGTCTGGAGACCTTAACTCAAGGTTCGGGAGTTCGAATCTTAAGTTAAGGTTCGAGCCTTAACGTGCGGCTCGATACTGTTGTACAATCAGGTGATGTCCTGGCAGCGACGCATGCATTTCGATTTCTTTAAACTAAGAATGTCGTGCGTTGTGCACGTACGCGTCTACCCACTAATGACGCATCATATAATTTTATTTGCGTCTGCCCTGGTGCACCGTATATCGTTGCATTTTCGCTGGTGTGTCGCTGCATTCTCGCCAGCGCGAACGCCGAGACATTAGTCGCGCCGTCGCACGCGCAATTGCGGCGGCCTCAACCCGCGTAGTCGTCGGTCCGTGGGCCTTGGCATCGCGAGCAAATCATACAGTGCACGAGCAACCTGACGGCGCTGATCCACGCAGCAAATTACGGTTGCTGCAACCCGCCGGAGGGTCTTGAGCCTTCGGCTCGATCCAAGATTGCAGCGGGAAGCTGATGAAGAGGATGGGGGGGAGGAGGGGGGGGGGGGGCGGAGGGGGCGAGGAGGGGGCGAGGGGGACGAAGAGGAGGGCGAGAAGGACGGGAAGGAGGAGAAGGAGAGAAAGCGAGCGAGCGCGAAGGGAAAGAGAGAGAAAGAGAGAACAAAAAAAGAAAGGAAAGGACTATGAGCTGGTTGTTTAGCTCAACTCGGAGCCGTCGGTCGCGTCAGTTGCCGTCGGGCCCGCGCCTGCCACGCGCTCGGCTTTTCCGCGCGCGACGTCGCGCCGCCGTCTTTCGCACGCACCTCGGGAAAAAAAGGCTTTTTGTTTGGCATCGTCCTCTTCATCTTCCCCTTCCTGCTCCCCCTCCTCCTCTTCCTCCTCGTCCTCCTCCTTCCCCCCCGTGGTCTACTCTGACGGCTCAGGGTACGAGCCCGGGACGCCCGAGCTCACCAGGTGCGGCTGGGCGTTTGTACAGCTGGACAACATGCTCTGGCCCTGGCGGGTGGCCTACGGAGCGCTGCCAGGCTACCGCCAGACAGTGGGGAGGGCTGAGAGATGGGCTTTTTTGCAGGCGCTGAAGAGGGTGCCTGACATGAAGCTCCTCATCACCGACTTGGCAGGCCTGAGGCGCGAGGTGGCCGACTGGGACCCTTGGCTTGCCAGCGCTGCTGGGCAGTGTGCGGGCATCTGGCGGCAGATTTTTCAGGTGCAGCGAGAACGAGAGCCGCCTGAGGCGCTGTGGTGCCCTGCACACCTCACCTTTTTGGAATTCGCGCTCGACCCAGAGCGGGACGTGATAGACTACCTCGGCAATGCCTGGGCGGACTGGTTCGCCAAGGCAGGGGCCAGGGAGCATCGGCTGCCTGCCATGCTGGCGGACCTCCTGAAGGTGCTGCTTTCCGACGCTGTGGAGGAGGCGCCGGTGCTGGCGTGGCACCAGGCTGCGCTCGGAGGCCTCTCGGAGCTGAGGGTGAACGCGCGGCGCAGGTGGGGCGTGGCCGCCACCCGTTCGCCAAGCGGTCAGGGAGCTGGGCGTGGACAGTGTGCACAGCCACCGCCACGACGGACCAGGCGAGGCGGAGGCTCGAGCACGAAGATTGCGTTCCCTCCTCGCTCCAGGCCTTCATGGCGCGTGCCCGCGCCCGCCTCCCTCCCTCGGCCTCTGCTTCGTTGGCCGCTGCCGCGGGGCCGCTCCCCTCGGCTCGTGAGGAGGCCATCGCCATCGCCCTGAGAGCGGCGGATCGCGTTCTCGGAGGCGAGCTGACCGTGACCCAAATGGGTCATCCTCGGCCCGCGGCCGCAAGAGACCGGATTTATGTGCCATCAGTGCGGTAGAGGGACCGGTCTAGGTCCCCGGTTCGGGGCCCCGACGGGGGACCCAGCGCCGCCCTGGCCCGCGCCAGGAGGTCGGCCCATCCTTCGGACGCGAGACCCTGGATTCGAGGCGTGGACGGCAGCGTGGGGGCCGTCCCGCCTGGGGGGTCCTCGGGAGGGGGGGCTCCGAGGGCCCTGGGGGGCCCACTGTGTCTAGTGGGCGTTGGTCGAGGGCTCGGAGCGGGGCCGAGGGGCCGTCGGGCTTGGGCGGGGCCCCGTGCGGGCCCGTTGGCGTGGACGGGGCGGCGGCCGCCCTGCCGGAGTCCCCTGGGTCCCGCGGTGCAGGGGGTGTCCCGCCCAGGGCCCTAGGGCCCGTGGAGCCTTTGACCGAGGTCCTCAGGGGCCAGCGGATGGCCTCCTGTGGCCCTTTCGTGTTTGGTCGAGTTTGCGGTGGACCAGCATCCACGCGCCAATCCCCCGTCTTGATGGCCCCATGTAAGGGCCCGTCAGCTGGGAGAGTAATCGTCTCAGGACGACCGCCTTGAGACACCTCGAAGCGGGTCGACAGCCTCGGACGGGGATCCCCCTACAGGGCGGGTTCCACAGCGCGTAGCGCTGCTCTGTCCTGGAGGCGCCCTGGTTTTGCAGCCGCGGCGACCATCTCGAGCCGCGAGTCCACGTAAACAGCTCGTCGCACCAAGGCTCCCAAGAGCGAACGGCAACGTAAAAGTCTCTGAACACCAGGGTTCCCAACGGAGACGGCGACGTAACAAGCTCTTCACAACAAGGCTCCCAAGAGCGAAGGGTGCCAAGAACCATCTCGGGCAAATTCCTGGTCCGCTCTTTCCGTTCCCGCGCCGGCCCAAGTAACGGAAAGAGCGAGGTACGAGCGATCACGCTCTGGTGGGGCGAAGCCCTCTAGGGAGGGGTCCAACGGAGGGGCGAGGCGGACCCGGACGATGACGGAGAGAGCGAGGTACGAGTGATGTACAGTACGTTATTTGGTGGGGCGAAGCCCCTAAGGGAGGGGCTCGGGGACGGAGCGAGGCCCGGTGGGATGTGAGGTAACGACCCGCTGTCCTCGTATTTGTTCTGTTGAAGCGGCTCCCGGGCGGCTCCCATGGCCCGTTTCCTCGCATTGTTTCGAGTGGCGCGGCCCGAGCGGGCTCCTAAACGGCCCAAGAGGGCACCAAGAGGGCCCCAAGAGAGCCTCAGATGGTCTCCAGACGGTCCAAGAGAGCCTCAAGACGGCTCCAGAGGCCCTCAAGAGGGCCCCCGAGAGGGCCCACAGGGGCAAAACACATTGATGCTTCTATTGTTTTTGCATGTTTTGGGGGGTCTTGCTTTTTCTGGCCAAGAACGGTCCAAAACGGCCCAAGAGGCTCCAAAGATGGCCCCAAGACTGCCCAAGAGACCTCCGAAAGGGCCCGAAAACTGTCATAGAGGGACCCAAGACAGCCCTAGAGGGGCCCAAAACTGCCCAAGAAGGCTCCACGACGGCTCAAGAGGGCCCCAAGAGGGCCCCAAGAGAGCCCCAAGAGGGCCCACAGAGGCCCCCAAAACGGCCCCAAGATGCTCCCAAGAGGCCCCCAAGACGGCTAGAGGCCTCCAAGACGCCTCAAGACGGCCCAACAGGGCTCCAAGACGGCCCAAAATTGCCCCCACAGGGCTCCCGAAGGGCTCCAAAAGGGCCCCAAGAAAACCTCGCCCAGGCCCAAGAGACGCTCAAGCACACCATGGCTCCCCTCAGCGAGTGGTGACGTAACAAGCTCTTGACACCAAGGCTCCCCAGAGCGCGGTGACGTAAATAGCTCGTCACGCCAAGGCTCCCAAGAGCGAGCGGCAACGTGAAAGTCTCTGAACACCATGGCTCCCAACGGCGAGCGGCGACGTAACAAGCTCCTACCACCAAGGCTCCCAAGAGCGAAGAGTGCCATAAGCCGTCTCGGGCAAGTTCCTGGTCCGCTCTTTCCGTTCCTGTGCCAGCCCAGGTAGTAATGGCCAGCTTTCCTCGTCCATGGCAAGTTCCCTAATATTGTTTCGAGTGACGCGGCCCAAGGGCCCCAAGACGGGCCAAGAGAGCACCACCACGACCCAAAGACTGCTCCAAGAGAGCCTGAAATGGCCCCCAGACGGTCCAAGAGAGACTCAAGACTGCTGCAGAGGGCCTTCCAGAGGGCCCCAGAAAGGGCCTGAGGAGGCCAAAACATTATGTGTTCTATCGTTTTGTTTTTTCACTGGTTCTTCTCTTTTCGGGTCCGGAAGGGCCCCAGAGGGCCCACGAGGCCCCCAGACTCGTCCCAAGACGGCCCCAGAAGCCCCCAAAAGGGGCCGAAAACTGCCTAAGAAGGCCCCCAGACGGCCCCAGATGGCCCCAAAACGGCCCCAGAGGGCCCAAAAACGGCCTAGGCTCGAAAACTCTAGCGCCTAGACACTCACGGCGGACAGGTCAATGCTAGTCGATGCACATATGGGGAGCTCCACGCAGTGAATATTTCCCAGCCGTCCTGCCACCTGCAATTCCTTTGTGGTGCGAAGGCCTAGCGTCGTCGATTCGTCTATCCACTCTTCGAACTGGACGATCTGGGCTGACATAGCACCACTCTATTTCTTTGATGCCTCCTCTGCGAATTTGGCGCGCTCGGTCCTGATATTTCTCAGCCGTTCGTCTTGACGATGATTCCTTGCCCGCATGTCCATCACCTGCTGGGTAGACGGTCTAAGTTAAACGAGCGCAGCCTTCCGCATCGCGCTCTCTAGCTTGTCCTCTGTGTCGCTCGTCCCTGCTGCTGCCACAGCTGACTGCACTGGGTCTGATCGCTCTCTCTCTCTCTCTCTCTCTTGGCGGTTCCTCGCATCCTGCCTTCGTCGGAGCTGAGGTTGTCACTGCTTTTCTGCGCGGGCTTCCTGGGCATGCTGCGAGGCCTCTGATACAAATGTATCGCAACACGCTGATTGAAAAGACGCCCGCATTTGCGATTACATCTTGTCAGAGCCACCTGTTGTCCACACGGGCATTTCCATGTCAAGATCTGCTGCGACTGCTGTGCCACCGAGAGTCTCGGGGATTGTTGTGCACGGTGGTGTCTGCTGAGCGTACCCGTGGCTGCTGCGATTCGAATCAACACTTTGCACCAACACTTTGCACCACGCGCTGCGCGCTGTGGTGTCTGTGCCGCCCTGGCCGTGAAGAGCGAAGGATGACCGAGAAAGGCTGAGGTCAGGGGGGTACGAATCCCGGACTCAAGAAAAGAGTATCTCAACGAGATGTACTGTCAGGGGGTCCGAAACCCTGACGAACAATGGGTAAGACCAAATCTGCCTGCCCCTTGGGGGCGTGCAACATGCAAAGCAGCTTCGTCCAAACGCCTCTCGCCCTCCTCCTCCTCCTCCTCCTCCTCATCCCCCTCCTCCTCCTCTTCCTCCTCCTCCGATTCCTCCTACATGCGTCCCCTCTTGGGGTATGGCGGCTTCCTCAGCCAACTGTTGCACTGCATGCACCTTCACATCCCTGGTCGAGGCGACTCGCCTGGGCCGCGAAGCATCTAGAATTGAGAAGCACATGTGCGCCTTCTGTTTAACGATGTTCAATCTGGGCTGCGGTAGTCAAACGAGGTCGGAAGATGTGCGCGGGCTGCGTAGGCTCGGAAAGGGAGCAGAAGGCGCTGCGGAGCATGCCCCCGGTGGCCAGCAGTTCCAGAGCACTCTCATTGAGAATTCCCCGACGGGTCGCCCACTCAGACCGGAGCCGGTCCACCAATGAATGGAGGGGAAACAAGAGCGCCTGGGTGCCGAATTTCTGGGTGGCTGGTGCCGTCCCAGACCTCTCTAAAGGCACTTCCATCGGAAGCTTCTTGGAGGCGGGTTTGGGGGTGTCTTGGGGCTTCTCGGAGGCCTCTTGGGGCCTGACTTGGGTGTCTTTGGGATCTCCTGTGGCTTTCGGGGGGGCCTCTCCGAGGCCCGCTGGCGGTCTCGGAGGTCATCTTGGCACGGAAGGCAATGACTGTCAGGTCGAGTTCCCCTTGCCTTCTTGGACCGTGTTGGGGCCCTGTTGGGGCGAACTTGGGGGACCCTTGGGCCGCCTTGGAGCGTCAAAGCCCGAAACGGGGAGAACGTCAAAATCAGCGACACGCCAACAAGAAAAACACACGAGTTTGGCCTCTCGGGGCCCTCTTGGCGGGCCTTGTTGAGCCCTCTTGGGCAGTCTTGGAGCCCCGTCGGCACGTTGAAAGCAATATTCGCGACTCCCTGGGCCGTATTGGCGACCTCTCGGGCCGTCTGGAAGCGCCTCGTGCCATCTTGGACCGTCTCGGAGCCCGCCAGTGCCCGCCTGGGGCGATTTGGGCGGCTTGATGCTGGCACCATCCCGACACGCGCCGCTCCCAGCCATACAGGAAAGAACACGTCGGGCACCAATTTCACCTCCCGCATCTCCGTCAGCAGCGCCAGCGCCGGCTGCCACTGCTCGCCCTTCTCGCACGCGCTGATCCCAGCATTGAAGCTGACTAGGACGAACCCGTGGACTACTTCCACGAAAGCTCGTCGGCGAGGTTCACGGGGTCTTTGCAGAGATGTTCCCGACAGGCTTCCAGGATGACGTTTGGGTCACGGTCGCAGTCGCCACCGTTGTCCTTGTCTTGCTAAGCGCGTCGCGGGCGGGGTCAGCTCCACTTTGATGGCCCCAAGGGGGCTCAGAGATGGCCCAAGATGCCTGCAGAAGCCTGGGATCCCGCATGCACCGCCGCTACGTGGACGGAATCGTCCACGCAGCCAGGGCCTCCAGGGATCCCAGACGGCGCGATGTGGCCACTGCTGGGCCCACGATGGCCCTGGAGGGCTCGCACACGGGCCTTGACGGCCCCAAGGATGCTCAGAGATGGCCCCAGAACGATGCGGCCCCTGATGGCTCCAAGATGGCCCACGAGGACTCGCACACGGGCCTTAATGGTCCCAAGGGTGCTAAGAGATGTCCCAAGATGCCTCCAATAGTACAGGAGTTCGAATGCTCCGCCGCTGCGTGGACGAAATCGTTCCACGCAGCCACGGCCTCCAGGGCTGCATGCTGCTGCTCGACGCCGCGTGTTGTTGGTGATGCTTGCCGCTCCTGCGTGCTGTTGCTGCTTGCCTTCGGGGGGTGGCGGGGGCGGCTTGGGTGGCCCAGGATGATTTTGAGCCGCCTTGAGGCCGCGTTAGGGCCAAGGCCGACAAGAAAGACGCAGAAGTATCTGAGCCCTATTTTCCAACGACGTTCCATGGTGGCTTTGGCCGCCCGAGGAGGTCGAAGAAAGCGCTCAGGCTGGAGCCCATGAAAAGGAAGGGAGCAAGTAAGAAGCGCGTGGGGGCCTTAACTTCAGTGCTGGACGGTGCGATCTCAGAGCTTCCCGAAGGGCCTCCCTCGTAAGCCTCTTGAAGGCGGCAGGCAGGCAGGCTGAGCCGAGCCTCCGGAAGGACGCGTGGGCAGAAGAGCGCACGATTGGCAGCTCTTCGTGGAAATCTAAAGTACACCCGCTCGACTTGAAGGCGGGCCTCAGGGTTTCATGGTGGCTGTGGCCGCCCCAGGAGGTCGGAGGATGCACGCAGGCTGCGTGGGCTGGGGGAGGAGATTGAAGGCACTGCGGAGTATGCCCTCAATAGCGGGCCTGACTGAAGCACTCTCAGGGAAAGCTTTTGGACGCGTCGCCCATTCAGACCAAAGACTTTGCAAAGAGAGGGAGAACATAAGAGGCGCATGGGCGCCTGCTTTTCCTGAGAGGCCAGCGCGGTCCCAGAGCTCTCCGAGGGACCTTCCCTCGGAAACCTCTCGGAGGCGGCTGCGGTTGAGTTCTCGGGCATCGACCCCTTGCCGCCGCCCCCGATGGGCCAGGCCCGCGCGCCCGCGGGCCTCAGCTGCAGCCAGCTGCAGCCTTCTCGAGCAGGCCTGGCGCGACCGCCGCCATGCCCAGCTGCGCGCCGCCCCGCTGGGGGGCTCGCGAAGGGGGGCCAGCCTGCGCGCGCGGATAGCGACTGGGCGAACCCGAACCGCTCCGATTGTACAGCGCCTCGCCCTGGACCGCCTCAGCAGCGCGGGCGACTCGCCCCGGGTAGCCCCCTGCGGGGGCCCCAAGGCCCGAGACGAACGGGTTCCGGGCAGGCGCCCAACCTCGAGCGCCCGCGCCCGCGCCGCCGCCGCGCCCGCCCGCGCGCGGGAGAAGCCGGAGAAACCAGCGGGGAGCCGCAGCAGAGGGAATACAGCGCCAGAGAGAGGAGGGTGGGGGCCCCCAGAAGTGAAAAGGGGGAGGCACAGCATTCGACGTGAGACCGACGCCCGAGAGAGTTCGGCTCGTTCTCGAAACGCTACGACCCGATGGAATAGCACGCGTGGATCGAGAAGCAAGCGCTGGAATTGGAGGACGAAGAGAACAGAGGAGAACGGGGAGAGGAGCTTTCTGGCGCCATGTTTGGGCCTGGGGAATTCTTTTGGGCCACTGTCGCGGATGTCCCACCTGCTACCCCTCGCGGGCAACAAGGAGGAAACCCATGCTTGCCGGCGCGCGCAAGGAGGAAGGGAAGCATGGGCGACGGGAACTTTGGCGAGAGGACGCGGGAGCTCGCCCGCTCGCTCTCGCCCGATCAATGACATCCCAAGGGACAAAAAAACGCAGCCGTAACCCTGGGTGGGGTGGTGGTGGTGGCGCGGGGCGCGCGTGCGTGAATGGTGGGACGGGGGGGAGGGAAACGATCTATTGCGTCTCATCGTCTACTGCGCAGCTCCACAACAGGGCGCCGTGCGCTCGAAGGGGGGCAAATGGCCAACGCAGCAGGTCGCCGCGCGGGAGCCTGGCTGGCGGCCCTCTGAAGGCCTCTTCCATTGACAAGCTGGCCCGAGCATTCAGGAATAGGAGAAACGCGGGGCATCATGGACCAACTCAAATCTTTCATCACTGCCCACGAATGGTCTTAAGTGCCCAGTTTCCACTGTGCACTTTGCTCACTGTGATCCCCCCTGCGCGGCGGCTGATCTGCTCTGCTACCGTTGCCTCGACCGAGAGCTCCCCTTGATCGCGCGGGCTGCCGTGGGAATCTCGGACAAGGTCTTTGCGCTCAGGGAGTGGCAGTCGTTCTGGATGGCCTCGGACATTTATGTCTTTGCCTGGGGTTTTGCTGGAACGGATGCCTGGCCGAAGAGCGTGAATGTGAAAGTGCTCTTCCGGGACTGGCCTGGCTCGTCGCGCGCGGGGGTCGCTGCTAACTCCTCGACCCGCAAAACGACGTCCTCCGGCTCCGATTGCATGATCACGGCGACCAGCACTTCGAGCCTGAATTGCACGTTGGAGCACCTGTCCGAGATGCCCTGGCAAGGCCCATCTTTCAAAATGCGCGGAACGCTGTAGTGCTGGGGGGTGCGCGGGGTGCTGGGGGACCGCGATCCGCGCCGGCGTTGACCTTGAGCTCTCCCGCAAACTCCGGGCACGACCCGTCGCAACCCATGGCCAACTGGCGCTCGTGGGCGAGCGGGGCGGCCGGCAATGCCTGGCGAACGAGGAGGCGAACTCTGGCTCCGAGCTGGAAGACCAATTCTCGCAGCAGCCCGAGTAAGCCTTCGCCCTCCATCCGATGGTCTTCCCCCCCCGCCCCCGCCCCCTTTTTCTACCTCCTGGTGCTTTCCCCCGGTGGCCGCGAAGCTCTGAGATCTGTCGCGCGCTCGCCAGCTCTTCTCCCCCGTCGGCGCGCCTGCGCCCCTGCGGTCTCGGCGCCCGATCTCCTGGCGACAGCTTCAGAAACTGCTTCAGGTTTCAGGATGGCTCTGGACGCGCACGCCTCGCTCCCGCGAGGAAGGTCGAAGTGGGCGACGGTGCCCAGTAGACTGACTCCCCAGAGCGCGTGGGGCGCGTCGTCAAACTCGGGCGCGCCAACTCAGTTCCGCATCGTCAGCAATGCGCATGACCGCACCTTCCGTGGGCTCGCAGAGATATGCGCGCTGGCATCGGATCTACCTGGACCGCGCGCAACTGCAAAGGGCGCGCGCGATCGGGATGGTGAGGATTTTCCCATTGTTGATATTTCCGTGAGCGCCGCTTACTGCGTTGGAGATGTGCTTGGTCAGTGGGCGAATTGCGTTTCATTGACTATCGCGCGCGCGCCCCGCCCTGCTTGTCGCTGCATCTGATCGCCCCCCTTGGGGCTCGGGCGCGCTGGAGGCAAGCTGGTTCGCCTAGGGAACTCGCTCGCCGCTCGTCGCGCTGGCGGCTGGGAAAGTCGCGGGGGCCTTCGAAAATCATCGAATGAGAACGCGCGCTGCGCCCGCCCCCCCCCCCCCCCCCCGCGCCACCCGCGTTCAAACTCTGTTTGAAATCTCAAACAGCCGACGCGCGCAAGGGCGAGCGCGAACGCGCACGGGTCCGCTCTCGGCGAAAATAACACCGCCCACGCGAGACGCGCCGACGCAGGCGGGCACCGATCATAATCTGAAGCCGTGTCAGCCCCCGCTTTCAAGGCTCAAGGCCCGGGGGCTTGGCCTCTCAATTCCTGCGAATGTCGAGAGTCTGACAAGCGACAAAGTGCTCCGTCTGCCCCCGCCGCGCCGCCGCGCGGCCTTGGCGCGCGATGAGGGCCCGGGGCTCGGAGGGGTCGCAACTGATAAGCGGCCCAGGACCTCTCGCTACAATTTCGAGACCGCTGAGTCTACCGTCGAGGATGAAACCTTGCAGTGTTGACTGCGAACTTCACGCCCTCGGCGGCCCAAACAGAAGCGCCCCCCAGAGAAGCGCGCTGTTCCCAATGATTTCATGTTTTTGTTTAACACTGGCTTCGGCGCGAACGCGTTGACTTGTGTAAAGAACAGAACAGCCACCCCGACATGAATCACCCTGGCACGAAAAACCGTTTTGCGAACGCACCCTTTGAAGGACTCGCACAAGGCAGGGCTGTTCAATGAACGCCCGGGGCCGTTTAGCAAACGCTGGGTATCGGGCCCGGGTGGTTTTGCCCCTTTAATTGCACTCCGACTAGGTGGCGCACGCGGCGATGTGTTTTCCGTCGACGCTGGCGCGCCCGCGACGCGTGGGGCGGCCGGCCGGGCGATCTCCCTCTCCGCGAAGATTGGCCGCGCAATCTCGTGCGCTAGCGCGTCGCGCCCACGAGGCCCATGCCCGTTGACGGCGATGGTTCCAAGACGACCCCCCATCTCCAGATTGTCTATCGCCGCGTCACCAAATCCGTTCGCGGGGGCGCCTTGCAAAATGGATCATCTACAGAGCTGAGAACGCCGCCTGCTGAGGATCCTCCGACAACCGCGGGGTGTCAACCTCCGCGGCCTTGTGCCAGTGCCCAAGCACGTAGAGGCCGGCGGCTGCTTCGATCGCGGGTGGACTGAAGTTCCCGGCGAAAACAGGCGCGGCCCCGACCTCGTCTGGCCGCGCTCCTTGTCGGGGTCCAAAGCAAGAAACTGTCGGTTCATCTTCCAGGAGGAACAATGCTTTAATGGCGCCTGTCCTCGGCGAGCTTCAAGTTTGCATTGGGGCGGTGGCCGGGGGGGGGGGGCGCGCTCGGCGGCGGCGTCTCGGAGATGGCGGGGAGCGCGCGCGGCATCAGCCATTATGCGAAATGCCTGATGGAGGATGCCAGCTAGACTCCCGTTGCGGATTACCCACGTCTTCGTCAGAGTCCAACGCGCGCCCGGTCGTCGAGCGTCCAGGCCGAGAGCTCGCGATGCACAAATGCGACGTGAAACGTGCGCGCGTAATCACGGTGGTTCGTTCTCCATCAACGTCTAACTTGCGGCTCGATTTCAGGGGCTTTGCTGCGCGAGCTGCGCGTTACCTCATCGGGGTTCCACGGCGCTCCCGAGGCGCGCGCGCACTGGCGCGAAAGGGCCCTGAGCAACATCCAGGGGCTCGATTTCATTCGGAATGGCGACGGACGAAACGGCGGCAGCCGCAAGGAGGTGATTCTTTTCGGCAAAAGCAGCGGGCCGATCGATTCAGATGGCGCGCGCCGCGATGGGCAGCTGCACCGCGACTTCGCGATCCAAACATGTCTGCATGCACCCCTAATATAAAATATAATGCTTCATCGTGGTCGAGGGGCTCTCGATCTCCACTTCGTACTTCACTCGCAGCGCCGTCGGTCGTGGTAGGCCTTGTCGAGCACCTGCCACTCTGAGAAAGTAGCCCCACGCTCTCGCACCATCCACGCGCTGAAGCTGAGGGGGCGGGGGCAGCAGCAAAATGACGATGGCGCGTGCCACGCCTTCTCCCAGCAATCCTGCGCGCAATCTTCTGGACCATGTAACCGCTGATGGCCTCTTCCGCATCATTAAGATCAGATGCTCGCCGCGCTATGGCGCGGTCCCACTACTGCTGAGCACTTCGCTTGAGGTTGTTGCTGAACGCGCTGGTGGTACGCGGCGTCAAACAGAAACCCCTTGCGCTCGGATCGCATGTGACGGCGTCCTGGGCGAAGAACTGATAATCTGTTGGGTTCAGGTACGTGATCCATTCTGTCCTCGGCATAGAGAGGGCATGTGTGGAATACCGTGACTCATGCCTGATTGACGGTAGAAACAAACTATTGCACTCATGCGGTCAACGTCCCGTGCGGCACCGATGTCTTTAAGAGGTCGTACTCCTCGGATATGGGGAGTTCCATCGCATTGAAAACTGCTTGTCGTCTGTATCCCTGTTGCGAACAGCCGGGTGGGGCTTCGCGGTTCGGTTGCATGCTTCTGGCGGGCATCGGGCCCCTGCCGAAGTTAATGTAAAAAAGGAAATCTGCAACGGCCCGTAATCCTGAGGCTTGTGAGTGCCATGCAGCTATAAAGCGCGACCCGCAGAGCACGCCACTACACATTCCCCAGCACTCGGAATCATTGTGCTAGGTGCGATGACGTTGCCAATCCAAGATCCACCATTGTTTCCGACACGCGACGGGCGATTGCAGAAACAACCGTTCGCTGCAGCCATATTCCAGACAATAAAGGCCAGGCGCACAAAACAACGCAGACGCACTTCCTCTTCCGAAAGCAACGGGCAAACCGACGTCGTTAGCAGGACGCCTGACGAATACTCCATTGACATATATAGTTCCGTGGCACAATCATCCTGCGCGACATGTCATTCAAGATGCATGTAGCCAGTCGCTCATTTTCTGAAGGGTCTGCCCGTAGTTCGCTGCAAAGCTGGGGGCGCCTGCGCGAGCGGGAGGTATAATGCAATGATACCTTATTACGTATTACATTCCACAAGTAAGATGGCTCCAGAACTGACCCAACGCTGCTCCGGCGTGCCTAAGACTTGTTTCAACGGGCTCTCGGGACATCTAGGGCGCTCGAGCAGGAAAATGACGCCGCACGATTGTGTCACCGACTGCCCTCTCGTGAACGTGAACTCGACACCCTGTGATGCTTTGCGCGGCTCTAATATCTTCAGCGCTCTGTCCCTGCGAACGTCCATGTGCGCAAGTACGAGCATGCACGCCTCTGCTTGGTAAAGCGGTGACGATGCCGAACATGTTTTTCTCGAACGATCGTGCAGCACATGGGCTGTGATACATGTTGCACAGAGGTCCGCTGCTGCCTGCCATTCAAGGCCCGCTCGGGCAAAGCTGCCATCACGGGCTTTGTTCGGAGCACGCATGGCCCGCACACGCTCTTGGGCGGGTAGGTGGCGGCGGGGGATGTGTGGCGTGCTGAGCGACCTTGCAAGACAAAGAAGGACGACGCGTGTCGAGGCAAACACATGAACAAGAGGAGGAGAAGAGCGGATAACAAGGAACGGGGTTTTCTGGTGGAGCGTTTTGGGTTTGTTTTTCTCTTAGGGCTGCTTGAAATCGAGAGCCAAGGAAAGGCTCTGGCGCTTGAGGCCTTCCTGGACGCTCCTTAGCAACAATCTGATTATTTTGGGGGGCGTCGGGGCATCTGGGAATGGCCTGGGGTCTCTTTGGAGTCTGGGGTGTTCTTTGGGTTTGGGGGGAATCGAAAAGCGTTTGAGTCGGTTTGGAGGCTGTAAAGCATTTCGGAGCGGTCGTTATTGGACAGCTCTTGGGGCCCCCTTGGTCCATTGTGGTGCCCTCTAGGGCCGTCTCGGGGGCCTCTTAGGCGTCGTGGGACCATTTTGGGCTTCTGGGGCCGTCTTGGAGCCCGCTGCGGGCCCTCTTGGGTGGCTCCTGGGGTCCTCTGGGAGCTGTCTCGCGGGGCCACTTGAGGATCTGCTCGGCCGTCTGGGGCCTATCTTGGGCCGTCTTCGGGCTCTCTTAGGCCGTTTCGGTGCCCTCTTCGGGGCCCCTTGGGCCGTCTTGAGGCGACCTTTGAAGGACCTGGAGTCATGTGGAGCCGTTCTGGGCACGTCATGGGGAAACGATGCAACAACTCAACAACAATTTGGGGCCGTCATCAAAGTCCTCGTGGTCCGTCGGTGAAGCACCCTGGCCGGTTTTCGGGCCTTCTTGGGCTGCCATGGAGCTCGCTTCGGGACCTCTTTGGTCGTCCTGCAGCCCGACTGGGCACATCAGAGGTGTCTTTGGGCCGTCTGAGGCTGGCTCGGGGCCATCGGGCGGGCCGTCGTGGGACCCGCTGACGCCCCGAGGAGCGCGAGGATCTCGCCCTGCTCACCTGTTTCGCACGCGTTTCGACCAGAACTGTAGTACAGATGACCTCGGGTTCCAGTTTCGCTTCCCACATCTCGCTCAGCAGCACCAGTGCCCGCTGCCACTGCTTGCCCTTCTCGCAGGCGCTGATCCCAGCGCTGTAGCTGACTAGGGCTGACCCGTTGACTACGCCCACGAAGCCTTTACAAACTTGCATGTGATTGCGGCCATGCTGCCGAAAAGCTGAAATCATAATGCTAGGCTCGACCATCGCTTTCCGCGCCTGCTACTGCTTGCTGCTGCTTGCTGCAGCTGTTGCGTGGTGTTGGTCATGCTTGCCGATGTTGCGTGCTGTTGCTACTTGTGGCTGCAGGGTGCTGCTGGTGGCTAGTCCTGCTTGGTGCGTACTGTTGCCCGCTGCCTGCTGCTGCCGCAACCTGCTGCCAGGAGAGGAGAGGAGATCGAGGAGGGAATGCAAACAAGCGAAGCGCGATCAACAAGAGGGAAACGGGAGGAGCGACGGCTGAGGAGACCGAGACGAGGAGAGAAAGAGGGAGAGCCGAGGGAGGAGGCGGGAGGGGCGAGGGACCCCTTGGAAGTCTCTTGGCGTCCTCTCGGGATGCCTCTCGGGGGGCCTCCCTGGGCCTGCGCGGGGCCTGCATTGGGGTCTCTCCGTCCACGTCAACCAGCGTGTCCAGCGTGTGCTTATTGCCAGCTGTTTCTGCAGACTGCTGCTTGCGAACGAACTGCCTGCTAGCGTTGGCTTGTGTTGGCTTTTTGCTGCTTGCTTGCGTGCTGGCTAGATAACTTGTTTGCTGGATTGCATACTGTTTGCTGCTGCCGCTTGCTGGTGCTTGCTGCCGGAAACTTTAGTGGGGCTCACGTGCGTTAAACCTTGGCCTTGTCGTGACTTTGCGGGCCTTCTTGGGCTAGCTCAGAGCCCAGCTGGGCCTTCGAGGTGTAAGAGGGCTGTCGGAGAGGGCGTCCTGTGCCCTGTGGGCCGATCTTGAGCCGCCTTGGGGCCGTATGAAGGCCAAGGGGGGAACTTGAGAAGCGCATGCCTTCGTTTTCCTACGACGCTCCATCGTGGCTGTGGCCGCCCGAGGAGGTCGGAGGAGGCGCACGGGCCCTGCGCCCCCAAGAAGGCAAAAGTCGCTGCGGAGCATGCCCTGGTGGCCGGCGGGCCCCACTCGCGAGGAGAACTCCTCGACAGGTCGTCCATTCAGACGGGAGCCGCTCCAGAGAAGGGGGGAACAAAAGGCTCCCATGGTCGCGTTATTTTCCGGGGTGGCTGTCACGTTCCCAGAACTCTACAAGTGATCTTCCCTCGGAAGCCTCCTCGAGGCGGTCGTGGGGATGTCTTGAGGCCTCTTGGGGGCCTCTTGGGACCTTAATTGGGCCTCTTGGGGGCCTCCTGGGGCTTCCGGCGGCTCTCTTGGGGGGCCTGCTGGCGGTCTCGGGGGTCGTCGTCTTGGAGCGAACGTGGCAACATGTCAGCTCGAGATCCCCCCCCGCTGGGGCTCCCTTGGAACCCTTTTGGAGCTGTCTGCGGCCGCCTTGGGGGCCTCTTAAGCTGTTTTTGTGGTATCCTGGGCTGGCAGGGAGCCCTATTGGGGGCCTGTTCGAATGTCTGGGAGCGATATTGGGGGCCTCTTGGGCCGCTCGGAGAAAACTTAAGCAGGACGAAAGATGTTCCTCTTGAGGTGAAGATGGCCATGCGGAGTTCGCGAGACAACGTCGGCGCCGCCGAACGGACGACGACCGTACGAGCTCTTTGCAGCAACCGGGGGGAGAGGGATGTATGTATTCATGTTGAATGGGGCCCGCTCGCGCGGGGAGTTGATGGGAGTGCGCGAGACGACGCAAGGCCCATCGTGGAAATATGATTACCGAACCCCCCTCCCCCATAGAATCTTAACACGGGCGGTGTGCGGGGTCCGCGGATCCGATTTCTTCTGGTCCCCTGCTTTACTTTCATAACATGAATTTAAAACAGGGTAGAAATCGGATCCGCCGTAAAACATGAGACCAGACACGGATCCAGCTAATCCGAAAACGGATCCGTACGGACGTAAATCTAATCCACCGAAACAAACACCGAAAGGACATTTGGATCCGCGCGAACTTCATGGGATCCGACGGCGGTTATCTCATACGGGTCTGTTCAAGACTTCACACCGTCGTTCCGGGCCCAAGAGGAAAAAACGTTTGCCCTGGGGATGTAGGAAGCTCGAGAAGGCGAGAATATCAACATCCTCAGACAATCCTCAAACAATCTCAGGCAAATCAATAAGATTTGGCCTCCTCGTGACGTCGTCGGGATCCTCCTAGGTCGTCTTGGGCCGTCTTGGTAGCCTCCTGGCTTGTGTGGTCTAGCAGTCTGGAAACGCTTCTCACCGTCGTGAGGCCGTCTTGGCGACGTCTTGGGCCGTCTGGGTCACCTTGGGGCTCTCTGGAGGCCCGCCGGGGCCCGCTGGGAGCGATGTTTGCCACTGCGCGCCCCCACCCCTTTGGGCAAACTAGGGCGAACCTATGGACTGCCGTCCACGAGGTCTGTCTAAAGTGGAACCTGATGGCATGTGGGGATTGCCACATAAGCATAAACTTTCAGAGGTCTGCACGGATTCATTGGGTCGACGTTGGAGGCGTCGCCAGTGGAGATGCAGTGCAGGCCCAAGAAATCCGCGGGGACCTCCCACGAGGAGCGTCCAGCGAGGAGCGAGGAGGGAAAAACACCAGCCCAAGACAGAGAGGCGAGGAGGGGCGAGGGAAAGCCAAGGAGAGGGGAGGAGCGAGGGCGAGGTGCGAGTGACCAGAAGGGAAGAGGGAGACGCCAGGAGAGGAGCAAGGAGGAGTGAGAAAAGAGGAGAGGCGAGAAGGGTGTCCGAGTAGCCGAGTTGAGGAGCAAGAGGGGAGCGCGGAGGCCTTAGGAGACAGGAGCAACGAGCGGGGAGAGAGGGTGGGGGACTGATGCGCGAGGCTTGAGAAGCGACCCGCACACGAATCTCCCAACGGCCTCGGAGCGCGTGTAAGTAGCCTAACACCTGGTCTCCTCTTGGGCCGGCCATGAAGACCACTTGAGGCCTCTTTGGAGGCCTCGGGGGCACCCTCGCGGCCATCCCGCACCTTCTGGGGCCACCAACGCGTCCCTTGTGACCCCTGGGGTGCCTTTTGTGGAGATGCAGGGGCGTTCGAGGGGGACCTTGGCGCAATCTGGTCCTGGGCCGTCTTGGGGCCAGGTCAGAAGCCAGCTGGGCCCATCTTGGTGGCGTCTGTAGCCGTCTGGAGGGCTCTTGCAGGACGGCTCTTGCAGGACCCGTGGGCCCGGGAGCCATGCCATGAGCCGTCAGGAATCGCAGCGTGCAGAGGACCTCGCATCCTGGGGCCCTGCGCGGAGCCATCCTGGAGTCACTCGGGGCCACTCCTGCGCCATCTTGGGGAGTCTTGTGGGCTCTTTCGGGCCGCCTGAAGCCCTCCGACGGCTACGCACAGCCATCTCGGAACGCCCAGGGAGCGCCCAGGGGCCCTCGGGACTGCTCTGAGAAACGCTGGGGGCGTTTTGCGGACTCCAGGGGCCCTCGCGGAGCTCCGAAAACTCAATCAGTGCACAGGCGGTCTTCGCACGCATGCGCCTCTGACGTGTGAAAGAGATGACGTCGGGCTCCATCTTCGCCTCCCACATCTCGCTGAGCAGCAGCAAGGCCTGGTACCACTGTCTGCCTTTCCCGCACGCGCTGATCCCAGCGTTGTAGCTGACTGCAATGAAACTAGGATGTAGCACCTCGTAGCTGCTGATCTGAGTGAGGGGGCAAGCGCGGGGTGGGTCGCGGGTGTGTCGCGGACGGGTCGCGGGTGGGTCGCGGGGGTGTCGCGGGGGTGTCGCGGGTGGGTCGCAGGTGGGTCGCAGGTGGGTCGCGGGACGGTCGCGGTCGGGTCGCAGGTGGGTCGCGGGTGGGTCGCCAGGGTTGCGGGAGGGTTGCGGGCTGGGCCGCGAGTGGGACGACAATAACAACAATAATAATAACAACAACAACAACAACAATCATGTTAAAACGGTTCGCTCTTACTGGCACGTGTGTCTTGCATTCCGTATACCCCAACCCTCGATACCCGCCCATTTCGTGTTCGATTGCACCCCCTTTTCGGGGGGAGTCTCTTCCCTGTCGGCCACTGACTAAAGTGCGAAGAAGTCTCGAACCAGAGCGTTGTTCCTGAGTTCGGGGGCCTCTCTGGCCAAGGGCTCCCGGAATACTTTTGGAGAAAAGTTGAACGGAAGCCTTTGTCGCCGTGTCCAGGCCTCCACCAACTTGCCCGAATTACGGGGCAGGCTCGAGCGAGAGCGCAGTTCCTGAGTTCGGGGGCCTTCTTTGCCAGGGGCTCCCGGAGTAAATCGTGAGGAAGTATCGAGCAGGAACCCTTGTCGTCGTGGCTGGGCCGCCGCCAACTTAATTGAACTGCGAGGAAGTATCGAGCGAAAGCGCTGTTCCTGAGTTCGGGGGCCTCTCTGGCCAGGGTGTCTCGGGGTAAAATGTGAGGACGTATCGAACGGGAGCCGTGTAGCTGTGCCTCCAAGAACACCCATTCAAAGGTCTTAAGGTCAAGTCAACGCTCGAGCGGGAGCCTCGTTTTCAGCGAAAATGCAGCCGGCGTCGAGGCGAGAGCGCGCGGAACCGTCTCTGGAGATCAACAATAATTAATCTTTCGAAATGAATATTCAACATCAGCAACAACAAACAAAAGCAGCAACAACAACAACAACAACTACACCAACAACAACAGCAGCAACAACAACAAAAGCAACAACAACAACAACAACAACAACAACAACGACAACAATACTAATCAGTTTAAGCCGGTTCGGGGATTCATGGGAGGAGGAACGAGACACGGTGGGGATAAGGAGAAAAACCAAGACGAGAGCGTGATTCCTGAATGTCGAGGGCGCGGTGTCTTAGTACATTGTGAGGTCGTACCGCGCGAGAAAGCGATTCCTGCATACATTGTGAGGACCTCAAGGGAGTCCAGGGCGATGTTGAAATTAATCGTGAAGACGTTACCGGTGGGAGCATGTAATTCGTGGACCAGCGGCCCGATCAGAACTTCAAGAATTCCCACTGAAAAAATCAAGGTGCGAGCTCAATGCAGAGCACTACACTTGAACATAACAGTGGGCACTGGGTGGGGGGATTAACAATAATTTGTCGTTAGACTTACAACTTCGACAACAACAACGCACTCGGCAACAACAACAATAACAACAGCAGCATCAACAGCAACATAAACAACGATACGTATCACATTAAAGCTGTACGTTCTGATCCGCTCGCGTGACATTCAACACGTACATCCAAACTCTCGGTGCCCACCCTCTTCGTAAACGATCGTATCCCCTTTGGGGGATACGTGTTTTTTACCTGCAAGGTGTATCTCGTACAGCACCCAAGACGGGCGAAGAGTGGATGGATGGATGGAAGGGGCAAGGGGGAGAGAGGAGGATGGGGCACGAGAGAGAGTAGCAAGAGGGTGGATCGGAGCAGATAGCACGTGGCAGAACCACACGGGCAGATCGGGCGGGTAGACTCTGGCATGCGGGCCGCCTAGGCCAGGTCGAGCAGCCGTGTTGCTGCAGCGTGCATCCTGCATGAATCAGAAGCCGTGAAGTTTCCTTCGTACCTGGTGCCGATCGAAGTTTCCTTCGCACCTGGTGCCGATCCTCAAGATTGCAGCGTGCATTGTCAGCGATCTGCGCCGGAGCCTCCCTGGCGCGTTCTGCGTGCCAGGGACGGCCCGACAGCCCCCAGCGGTGACCCCGTCGTCGTCGTCGTCGTCGTCGTCGTCGTCGTCGTCGTCGTCCATTTCCTCCTCCTCATCCTTCTCCTCCTCCTCCTCCTCCTTCTCCTCCTCCTCCCCCGTCGTCTTCCCTCCTCATTACTCCTGCTCCTGCCCCTCGTGCTCCCCCTCTTCTTCTTTCCCCGAGGCCCAGAAGCTCCTCCGATCCAATCCTTTTCCAAAGACGCTTTGATGCCTCCTTCAAAATGCCCCGAAATCGTCCAGCTCAATGTTAAAGCGTTTCCCAAGGGCCCGCGTGTTTCTCACCGAAGTTCTGAAGTTTCTCTGAAAAGATCCCCCGTGCATGGGGACCTATCACGATGGATGCGTGCTGCATATAGAACCCTACAACATTCTACAACATTCGCACTTTCAAAAAAGAAACAATATTGACCCCCTCTCCGGCAACCATTCTATTTTTCAATTCGAATGATTATCCCGGGGCTCGCACCTTGTCCTGTACTAGGGAAAACTGGGTGTCACAAGGCTGGGTTGTTAGCCCCCGAACTACAGCAACAACGGCTCCCGCTCGATATTTCCTCGCAGTGAATTCCTACATCGCGCTCTCGCGCGGGACGTCCTCACAAGTTACACAAGAATCGCGTTCTCGCATGGAGCTCACTTTCAACTTCTGACACCCAGGAATCGCGCTCTCGCTGCGGATTGCTGGGCGAATGACTTGGGAATCGCATGTCGTTCGAGACTGCCTCGCGGCTCATGCAGGACGCACGCTTCAACAACCCGCCTGCCTGCTCGACCTGGCCGCGTGGGTCCGCCTTCCCGACCCGCCCGTCAGGGTCCACCCGCCCGATCTGCCCGTCTGGTTCTGCCATGTGCTTTCTGCTCCCAGCCCCCCTCCTGCTACTCTCTCGTGCTCCATCCTCCTCTTCTCCCCCTTGTCCCTTTCTCCCATCCGTCCTCTCTTCCCCTGTTGTAGGGGCTGCACGAAATACGCGCGGCAGGTAGGGAAGATATACCTCCAAGGGGGCACGATCGAAGACGAAGAGGGCGGGGAGAACCTGGTTCTGCCATGTGCTTTTTGCTCCCAGCCCCCCTCCTGCTGCGCCCTTCCGTGCTCCATCCTCATCCCTCCCCCTTACCCCTCCCTTCTATATGTCCCATCTTCCCCTGCCTTAGGTCTTGACGTGCTTGTTATTGTTTTGGTTGAATTCACACCCCTGCCCCCCGAGTTACGACAACGGCTCCCGCTTGACACTTCCAAATCATAAATTCCCATATCACGCTCTCGTGCGGGACGTCCTCACCATGTATCCAGGATTCGCGCTCTCGCGTGGGACCCCCTGGCAATGTATTCACGCATCGCGCCTCCAACCCTCGGGAATCACGCTGTCGCTTTGGCCTCTCTCACGATTTCCGGGGAGCCGCACTATCGCTCGACACTTCCTCTCGATTCGTGCTCACGCTTCAGCAGCCCGTCTGCTCGACCTGGCCGCAGGGGCTCGCCTCCTTCCCGACCCGCCCGTCAAAATCTACCCGCCTGGTTCTGCAACGTGTTTTCTGTTCCTACCCCCCCCCCTCCTGCCAATCTCCGTCGTGTTCCATCCCCCCTGTTCGAGGGGCACTACACGCGGCAGGTAAGGAAACTATGCCCCCAAGAGGGGTGCGATCGAAGACGAAAGGGCGGGTATAGATGGTTTGGGATAATCGTGTTAAATGGCATGCGAGCAGGTACAAGCGAACGAATATTCATAATATGACTGAACTCTCATCTCAAAACAACAAAAAACGATTGTTGGCCCGCCCCTCCGGTAACCATTCTATCTTTCAATTCAGATAATTATCCCGGGGCTCGCACCCTGTTTTTTTAAAATATAAAAACCGTGGTGCCACCAAACTGCGCGGTTGGCACCCGATTTACAACAACAACAACGGTTCCCGCCTGAGACTGCCTCGCAATGTCCTGAATTACACGAAAAACATCAGTGGATGTTGAGATAGACTGTGGGATCGGTAGTGAAACCGGTAGTGGGATCGATCGTAAGGACGATAATAAGGTCGATCGTGAGACCGATGGTGCACACGATTCAGTGAGATCGATCGAAAAGACGATCGTGAGATCACTCGCGCGATCAATAATGGAATCGACTATGACAACAATAAAGAAATGGGTAATGAGATCGATGGTGAGAACGATCGATAAAGAGATCGACAAAAACCCGGGAACCCCGAAACCCGGGAACCCCGCCGCTCACCGAAATCGGTCCCGAACTAGCAACAAAAAGCCCAAGAACCAATAACCAGGAACCCGGGAACCCGGCCGCCTACCGAATCTGCCTGGCACTTCCGCCAAATCTTTCAATCGCCGCTAAGACCTTTTCAATGCAAGCACTGATTGGGGAAGAATCGCGCTTTCTCACGGGACTTCCTCACATTGTATGCAGGAATCCGCTCTCGCGTGGAATGTCTTCACAAATTATTCACACGCCGCGCCGTCCGACACTCAGGAATCACGCTCTCGCTATGGATTGTCTGACATTCTACTTGGGAATCGCGCTATCGCTCGAGACTTCCTGACGCACGCTTCAGCAACCCGCCTGCTCGACGTGGCCGCGTGGGCCCGACTTCCCGACCCGCCCGTCAAGGTCTACCCGCCCGATCTGCCCGTCTGGTTCTGCCACGTGTTTTCTGCTCCTAGCCCCCCTCCTGCTACTCTCTCTCGTGCTCCATCCTCCTCTTCTCCCCCTTGTCCCTTTCTTCCATCCGTCCTCTCTTCCCCTGTTGTAGGGGCTGCACGAAATACGCGCGGCAGGTAGGGAAGATATACCTCCAAGGGGGTACGATCGAAGACGAAGAGGGCGGGGAGAACCTGGAAAGCATGGTAAAACGTTGGGAAGAGCTAAATTTCCGCCGCCTCGGGCTATCATGGGGGGCCTTCTGGAGCGTCTCGGGACATTTGAGGAGCATCCTGGCCTGTGGTCTGGCTGGTCTGAAGGCCATTCTGCCCGCTGTGAAACCGTCTTGGCGACGTTTTGGACCGTCTGGGGGCCACATTGGGCCTGTCAGGAGGCCCGCCGGAGCCCGCTGGGAGCGATTTGGCTGCTCGGAACTGCTATCCTTTGGGCACGCGCGGCTCCTGGCCGTAGAAGGTAAGGTAAGTTGTGGCTGACCTCCAGACTACGCGCACGAAATCTGCACAAACTGGCATGTGATTGTGGACATGCTGCCGGGAGGCAGGAATGATGCCACGTGGGGCTCGACCCGCTCATTCCACGCATGCTATTGCGTGCTGGTACGTGCTCTGGCTGGTGCGCGTTGTTGGTAATGCTTGTCCCTGCTGCGTGTTGTTGCTGCTTGTGCCTGCAGGGTGCTGGTGGTGGCCATCTCTGCCTGGTGCGTGATGAAGCCCGCTGCCTGCTGAAGCTTGCCGTTGCTGTAATGCTGCCGCTGCTGCTGCCTGTTTCGTGCTGCGTGCTGCTGTCGTTCGTTACTGCTGCTTGATACTGCGGGGTGCTGTTGCTCGCTGTTTCAGCTTGCTGGCGCAACCTGCTGCCAGGGGAGGATTGAGTCAGGATCGAGGCGATCGGGAACGGCGGGGTGAGAAGGGAGGAGCGATCAGCGAAAAGCGAAGAGCGAGAAGGGAGGAGCGACGGCCTTGGGGAGAGGGGCGAGGAGGAGGGAAAGCCGAGGAGGAAGAAGGCGTGAAGGGGGATGGAGCTTTTGGGAGTCTTCTCGAGAGGGGGCGCCTCTCGGGATGCTTGTCGGGGGCCTCTTGGCTGTCTCTTGGGGATCCAATCCTCATGGGCCTTCTGGAGCCATTTCGGCCTTCGGGCCACTGTGGGCTGTTTTGGAGGGGTCCGGGGAAGTTCGGGGGCTCCTGGAGGCCTGGAGGCCATCTTGGAGCGTTATTGGGCCGCCTTGGACCCGTCTTGGGACAGATTGGGCGGCCTCTCGGGCCGTCTTGGAGCCCTACTGTGTCGTCTTGGAGCCATTCTGTGCCGTCTTGGGCTCCCCACGAGGGGTTATAGCCGGCCGTCTTGGGTCAATGTCGGGGGCTTCTTTGGCCGTGCTGGGGGTTCCAAGGCCCGAAGAAGCGAGCATGCGGAATTCGTTTGCGAACCATTCGGGGCTTCATGTTTTTGCTACTGAAAGCGCTTCGAAGTGTCCTCTTGGAGGCGTCTGGGGTCGTGTTCGGAGCCTGTTGGGCCTTCTTTGGCCCCCTTGCGGCGTTCTTGGATTGTGTTGGAGCTCCCTGGCGCCCTCTTGGTGCCCTCTTGGCTAGTCGTGCGCCTCTCTTGGAACGGCATCTGGGTGGGCTCAAGCTTCGCCTCCCACATGTCCCTGAGCAACGCCACCGCCCGATGCCACTGCTCGCCCTGTCCGCACGCGCTGATCCCAGCGTTGTAGCTGATGACGTTGGGCTCCAGACTTGCCTCCCGCATCTCGCTCAGCAGCGCCAGCGACCACTGCCATTGCTCACCCTTCTCGCACGCAATGATCCCAGCGTTGAAGCTGACTAGGGCTGACCCGCGGCCTTCCGGCCGCGGAATCTGCCCGCCATGGTTTGGACGTGGAAGTGGAGCGTTTCTGGGGCCTCGCGGGTAAGGGGAGGTTGGAGGGGACGGTGTGGATGGAGGAGGTGGCCGCTGGAGGGCGAGGTGGGCGAGGGATGCAGGCAAGCAGGCCTGAAGGCAGGAACGCGGTGGTGGAGGCGGTGTCAATGGAAGCGCACCCATGTAGGCATGACAGCTGTTTCTGACGCCGCAGTCTGTGTTCATCATAGCTTCTGAGGGGAGGGCAGCCGTGAGAAGTTATCTACTTTTCGCCGGGGCCGAATGATAATTTGATGTGGTAGTGTGGTGACAATGGGGCCAGTGGGCGCGGCCTAGGAGGCCCGCAAGAGGGCGGCGAGACGTAACTCCCTAAGACGGGCCCCAGTGCGAGGACACGAATCCACCTTTCGAGCGCACCGCCCCAAGACGTCCCCAAATGGCGCAGAGATGGCTCGCAGTGGGTCCAAGAAGCCCCCAAGACGATACTGGAAGTTCGACGCTCCCCAAGAGAGAAGCATCCAACGCCTCTTGGGGGCCGCTTGGGGGCCCTTTTCGTCCTCCTGGGGGTCTCTTGAAGCCCTCTTGGGCAATCTTGAGTGCGTCTTGGGGCGTCTTGGGACGATGTGGGGCCGTCTTGGGCGCCTCTCGGCATCTTGGGACAGTCTTGGAGCTATCTTGGGCAAATATTGGGCGCTCTTGGGGTTGTCTTTGGTGTTTCTTGAGCCGTCTCGGGCGCCTCTGGAGCCGTCCCTGACGGCCCAGAGACCGTCTTGGAGACTGTCCAAACGGAAAGGCTTGGAGACGGGGCGGTGGTGGCATCTACAGCCGTCTTGGAGACGGGGCGGTGGGGCCATCTTGGGCCATTGTTAACTGCTCTTGGGGCTGTCTTGGGTGCGTCTTGGGCCGTCTCGGGGCCCTCCTGGGGCCCTCCTGGGAAGCCTTTTCGGCGTCTCTTGGGCCGTCGTAGAGGCGCCTTGGGCCGTCTTGGCTCCGCAAAAGGCAATCTTGGCTTGTCGTGGAGCGCTCTTGGAGCGTCTTGGGGATACCTGGGGCCGTCCTGGGAGCCTCTTGGTGTCACTCTGGGGCCGTTGTGGGCGCCTCTTGGGCTCTCTTGACGCCCTCTTGGGCCGGTTTTCGTGCGTCTTGGGGGCCTCTTGGGCCGTCTTGGCGCGGTCGTGGGGACCCGGAACCAGCTTCTGCGCCATATTCCCGTGAAGCAGCGCATGCTGGAAGTGAGCGCTTTCTTCGGGAAAACAATGATTTTCGCATCTGGGGGCCATCCTTGGACGCCTCTTGGGCGTCTCTGGGGCCGTCGTGGAGGCCTCCTGGGCCGTCTTGGGTGTGTTTTCGGCGGTCTTGGGCTCTCTTGGAGCGCTTTTGAGCCGTCTTGGGGGTGTCTGGGGCCGTCCTGGGCGCCTCCTGGGAGCCTCTTGGGGCCGCCTGGGGGCCGTGTTGGGCGCCTCTTGGGTCTCTGGACGCTCTCGCGGGCCGGTTTTCGTGCCTCTGGGGGGCCTCTTGGGCCGTCTTCGGGCGGTCGTGGGGGCCTCTTGTCCCATCTTCTGCGCCATACTCCCGACAAGCAGTGTGTGCTGAAATTAGACGTTTTTCGTTGGAAAAATAATGATTTGGACCTGTGGGGGCCATCCTGGGACGCCTCTTGAGCGTCTCTGGTGCCGTCGTGGAGGCCTCCTGGGCCTTGTCGGGGCCGTTTTCGGCGGTTTGGAGCTCTCTTGGAGCGCTCTTGGGCCGTTTTGGGGGTGTCTGGGGCCGTCCTGGGCGCCTCTGGGGCCGCGTGAGCGCCTCTGGGGCGTCCCCAGAGCCGTTGTGGGGCATTTGAAGTCCATCAAGACAGGGACCCTTCCCGCACGCACGGGTCCCTGCATTGTAGAGAAGATGACTACGGCTGACCCTTGAGCTCCGTTCACGACATCTTTCTGGAATTGCTCTCGTATCGTACGCGGAGGTTTCGCCGAAAACATTTAGTTCGGCCGCAGCTGGGGCGGCGGTAGCGAGACCGCGCCTTCGTGTCTGAGCTCTCGCAGCGATCCAGCAGCTTGGCCCCGGCGCACGGTTCGTTCACCCCCCTCCTATTAGTGGCAGCTTTGAAATCTCTCGGGCATGTGCGCCAAAGTCGAAGCCCATCTGAGACGTCTCAGGAGCGCCCGGGGAAGGGCCCGGGAGTCTCTCGAGGAACGACACCAGGAGCGCAAGGAAAGCTCGCAAAGATCTCCAGGGAGGGCCCAAGAGAGCTTCAAGAATGTGTGACTTTCAAATAAATCTTCACAGAACCCGCAATTGGGTCGGACGTGCTCCGCTACGTTGGGGAGGCCGTCTTGTTGGAGTTGTATGTAAGGCGAAGCTTTCTCGGGCGTCTTATGCGCGCAAGGGCTCTTCTCTTGGATGCAGTTTTGAATCCTCTTTCGGCCTTCTGGGGGGTGGAGGGCCTCTCAAGTCCTGTTTTGGGCCTCTTCGGGACCTCCTGGGACCCTCTCGGGCCGTCTGGGCTCCTCTTGGGCCGTTTTGGGCGAACGTTCAGAGTTCCGCACGTCATGTGGATCCTCATGGGGCTCTCTTCTGGGCCTTTTCGGGTATCCTCCTCCTCCTCCTCCTTCTTCTCCTCCTCCTCCTCCTCCTCCTCCTGCTCCGCCTCCGCCTTCTTGCCTCGATTCTGCATGCCCTGGATCTTGGATCGTCAATCGTGGACCCTCGGAGCATCGAAAACGGCTGTTGGGGCCTGCGTTCTGCCTCTCACCTCTCGTCCGCCCCCCCCTCCGTTGGAGGGAATATGTACGTAGGCACTCAAAACCTCCTGGGGGCTGTGTGGGGTTTCTGTGCCGTTTGGGCCGTCTCGGAACCGTCTTGGGTGGTCTTCGGCGCCTCTTGGGCCGTCTGGAGACCGACTTGGACCGTCTTGGGCGGCTCTTGGGGCTGTCTTGGGTGCCTCCGGGGCAGTCTTGGGGCAGTCGTGTGCCGTCTTGGCTGCCTATTGGGTCGTCTTGGGCGTCTCTTGGGCCGCCGTGGGCCGATGGGCGCATCTGACGCCGATCTTGGGAGGTTCTGTGGCCGTCGTGGGCGCGTCGGAGGCGAAAAGTATGAGTATGCCACACGTGTCAATTTTCCGGTGGGGATGGTGCGATTGTTGCGTCTCGGAGCTGTCCTGGGGAATCCTCGAGGGCCGTCTTTGGATGCTCCAGGCCTGCCCTGGGGGTCCTTCGGGTCGTCGTGGCGGCCTCTTGAGCGGCTCGGAGCGTTCCTGGGGCCGTCGGGGTGGCGTCTGGAGCGGTTCGGAACCGTTTTAGGGGTCGTCGGGGCGCCCTCTTGAGCGGTTCGGGGCCGTGGACAGTCGGGGCGGCCTTTGGAGCGTCTTGGAGCCGTCGTGGGGCCGTCGGGGCGCCTTCTTCAGCAGCTCGGAGCCGCCCGAGAGCACTCATGGGGACCCTCTGGGGCTCTCGTCGTTGCCGTTTTGGCCGTCTGGGGGCAGTGGTGGGCCGTCTTGGGCGGCTCTTGGGGCTGTCTTGGGTGCACTCTTGGGGTCACTTTGGGGCCGTGGTGGGCGGCCGTCTTGGGCGCCTATTGGGCCGTCTGAGGCCGTTTTGCGCCGTCTTTGGGTTTTTTGTGTGTTCCTCGGGGGCCGTCTTGGGCGCCCTCTCGCTGCTCTTTGGAGCGTCCTCTTGGAGAATTCTCGGGCCCTGTTTGGGACTTCTTGGGCCGACTTATGAGCGCTCGTAAGCTGTCTAAGCGCTTTCTGGAGGCCATCGTGAGCACTCTGGAAGCCCGCTCGCGCTGGCGCGAGGCTTTGCTTGGCCAGGACGGCGTCGCCCCTCGAGCGGAGCCGCGGAGGCACCGCGGGCTCGGGGCAACAAGTGATCCCTTCTGACACGCAGAATGCTCGATACATGGATGACGTCGGGCTCCAGCTTCGCCTTCCGCATCTCGCTGAACAGCGCCAGAGAGCGTTGCCATTGCTCACCCTTCCCGCACGCGCTGATCCCCGCGTTGTAGCTGACTAGGGCAGACCTGTGGACTCCGTCCACGACATCAGCTCGACGTGGCGAGGGGTCTCTGGGCAAGCGCGGGGGGGTGCGGCTGCAGGGCCGAAAGGCAATCATTGTTCTTGTGTGCCTTCGATATGCCGGTCGCCTCTCGTCCGCTCCCCCCCTCCTGGAAGCAATTCTGAGGCCACTTAGGGCTTCGTGGGGGCCGTTTGGGGATCTCTTGGGGCGTTTTTGCCTGCGATATGCCTGTCGCCTCTCGTCCGCTCCCCCGCTCCTGGAGGGAATTCTGAAGCCACTGAAGGCTTCGTAGGGGCCGTTTCGGAGCCTCTTCGGCCTTCTTTTGGGCCTCCCGGGGGGGCTCTTAGGGCCCTCTCGGGCCGTCTTGGGTGCCTCTTGGGCCGTCTTGGGGCCGTCTGAGGCCCGCCTCGGCGCCTCTTGGGCTGTCTTGGGCCGTCTTGGGCCGCTCCTGGGGCCGTCTTGGGTGCCTCTTGGGCCGTCTTGGGCGCCTCCTGGGCCGTCCTGGGGCCGTCCTGGGGCGTCTTGGGACCGTCTTGGGGCCCTCCTGGCCCGTCTTGGGGCTCTCTTGGGGTCCTCTTCGGCCGTCTTGGAGCGGTCGGGGGGACTTCTTGGGCCGTCTTGGAGCGTCGGGAAGCCGAAGAGGCGAGGAGGCCGAAAACATCGAAAAACACAATAGAAATCGACGATTTCTGTCGCTCGGGGCCCTCTTGGGAGGCCTCTTGGGAGGCCTCTTCGGGCGTCTTGGACGCCTCTTGGGCCGTCTGGGGCGAATCTCGGGCGTCTTGGGCCCATCTTTAAGCGTGCCCGGGCTCTCCGGGGCCGTCTTGGGGGCTTCTGGGGGCCCTCTCGACATGTCCTGGAGCCTGCCTGGGCGGCCTGGGGCGGCCCGGGGCCAGCCCGGGGCGGTTTTGACTCATTGGAGCCTGCGCCCTTCTGGCACGCACTGGGCCCTGCAATGTAGTAGAGACTAGGGCTGACCCGTGGACTTTGTCCACGTTTTCCACTGTGGGCAGCGTGGGTGTGTTGCTGGATGGCTGCGTACTGCATGCTAGATTGCTTGACGATTGCTTGTGCCGTACGTGCTTTGCTTGCTCTAGGACTATGGCCGTGAACCTACGATTGTCCTGAACAGGACACCCGCGCGGACAGAATCTGTCGCGAACAAATAAGAGAGGCATGGATGGTATATTTTCCGAAGTTGCCGGCGCGCGCTCGGAGGCCTCTGAGCCTAGACGGAGAGATGCAGCGCGTGCGGACGCAGCGACTGGATGCGAGACCCTTGGACGACAATGTTCAATACTCACGGCTGCGAAGGGCGAAGCCACAGGCCCGACCAGGCAAGAACGCAAGGGAAATCTCGACAGTGTGATTGTACGCAGGAGGCCTCCGGCGTCTGTCGAGGCGAAGAAGACGTTCCGCGGGCGGGCCTGCGTGCGGTCAGGCACGCGTCGACGCAGTCGGCACCCTTGGCCACGGCGCCCAGTTGAGCACGCTCTCCACGTCCTCCTGGGCCTTCTCCTCTCCTTCATTCCTCATCCCTTCGATCTTCGAGCATCAGTCGCCGAGGCGACGACGATGCTTCCGAGAAGGCAAACATCCAAGGCCCTCGCAGTGTCGTCCAAGACGGCTCCTTTGGGTCTGAGAAGTGCCTCTCGCCTTTCCTGAGCACCTCTCCCATGGAAGCAATTCAGAAGGCTCGTAAGGCCTGGGAGCCGTTTAGGAGCCTCGTGGAGTCTCTTGGGAGCCTCTTGGGGGTCTGCCGGGGCCCGTCGGGGGCCCCTTGGGGCTTCCTGGAGGCCTCTTGAGGTCTCCCGGAACCTTCTGAGGGCGGATAGCTGGATATCTTAATCAGTGGTTGGGGGATTCAACAGGAAACACATGTTTAATGTAGGATGCAGAAGAGGAGTCCTTATGACAAGAGCGTCGCTGGACCTCTGGAATCCGCCCGCATCATCTTTTCCCACCTGCGTCCAGGAGGTTACAGCTATGATGGGTGTCCAAGAACAAAGCCGAGATTTAGTTGACCATTTTACGGTGCACACTTAGACGCGCATGTGCTCTGCAATGCCGACCCGCATTTAAGGTGGCGTTTAGCTGTCCGTAACAGATGCTCTTCCTACTTGTCTTGTGCACGCGGCTGTGGTGCCGGAGCCACACGGCGGGGGAGAGGCGTTATGTCATACCTCCCCCCGCCCCCTTCCATGATGCCCATCATTGTCCATAACAATTAAAAAGCACCCCAATCCGATGAAAGAGACTTTCAGGGTGGCTGCAGAGAAACATTCGGACTCATCGATGAATATTTGCATGCTGACCTGTATCCACGACTGCAAGTCATTAGTTTGTTCAGCATCAATTCGCCCGCTGCTGAACTATCTCGCAATTCGGTTTCGTTACCGCTTGATCGCCGTGTGTGTGATGATCATATGTTATGTTTTCTTGCTTTTTCGTGAAACACATTTGTGCGGAATGTTGGGCTCTCCTGCGCGCCTCTTGGGCCGTCATGGGGCCCTCTCGGGCCGTCTTGGATCTCCCTTGGGCCCTGTTTGGGACTTCTTGGGCCGACTTATGAGCGCTCGTAAGCTGTCTAAGCGCTTTCTGGAGGCCATCGTGAGCACTCTGGAAGCCCGCTCGCGCTGGCGCGAGGCTTTGCTTGGCCAGGACGGCGTCGCCCCTCGAGCGGAACCGCGGGAGCACCGCGGGCTCGGGGAAACAAGTGAACCCCTCTGGCGCGCAGAATGCTCGATACATGGATGACGTCGGGCTCCAGCTTCGCCTTCCGCATCTCGCCGAACAGCGCCAGAGAGCGTTGCCATTGCTCGCCCTTCCCGCACGCGATGATCCCAGCGTTGTAGCTGACTAGGGCTGACCCGTGGACTCCGTCCACGACATCTTTCTGGAATGGTTCTCGGAGGAACGGCGCAGATTGTACCGAAAATCTACAAACACGGCGGCGGCTCGGGCGGCGGCAGCGAGACCGCGCCTTCGTGTCCGAGCTCTTGCAGCGCTGCAGCAGCTTGGCCCAGCGCACTGCTCGTTCACCCCCCTCCTATTGAGGACAGTTTCGAAGTCTCTCGGGGATGTGCGTCGAAGTCGAAGCCCATCTGAGGCGTCTCAGGAGCGCTCGGGGAAGGGCTCGGGAGGCCATCGGGGAAAGCCACCGAAAGCGCCGGGGAGGCTCGCAAGGATCTACAGGGAGGGCCCAAGAGAGCTTCAAGAAATTTGAAATCCAGTGAACTCTTAAGAGAAACCGCTGTTGGGTCGGCCATCACCTCCGGGCGCGCCTTGATGGTGCGATCCAGTCGCATCACCGCCAACGGGAGGGTTTGTTCGCCATGTCCCATTCTGTTCGCCCAGAGGGTCTGTGGAGGCCTTCGGGCGAACAGAACGGGACAGGGCAAGGAATGGGGAAGACATGTCCGAATCTCCTGGGCCCCCCAGATGCTCGTCCGAAGAATGCGGAGAGGTCCCAGGGTCATATCAATTGGCTGCTGTCCCAGGGGTCCGGTCTGCTTGGCCCGAAGAGTTTGCCAAGGCCCCTGGGGGAACATAATGGCACAGCATATCGGGCAAAGGGGGGCGGTAGCTGGCCTGTCAGACCCGGCGTTCGTCTTCTGCCCAAGCGGCGCGGGGCCCACGGGCCCCAGGGTTGGCGTCCCGCTGGGATTCCTCTTGTTCGCCCACAGGGTTGGAGGAGGCCTCCAGGCGAACAGAATGGGGCAGGACAATGAATGTGGGAGACTTGTCGCAAGCTCCCAGCCCCCCCAAGTGTGCGCCCGAAGGGTGTGGGGCCGCGTTGGCTCCCTCAAAGGGCCGTCTTGGAGCCGTCTAGGCCCGTCTTGAGGGCGCCGTTTGCCCTGATGGGGCCGTCTTGGTTCGTCGTGGGCCCCTCATGGGCGCGTCCGTAGGCCGTCCTGGGCCCATCGGGGTCCTCGTGGGGCTGTCTTGGAGCCGTCTGGGACCGTGAGGAGGCCGCCTTGGAGTCGTCTTGGGCCCCTCCTGTGCGCCTCCTTGGGCCGTCCTGGGCCCAGCAGGGGCCGTGTTGGCACCCTCTTGGGGCTGTCTTGGAGCCGTCTTGAGCCGTCGCAGCGCGCCTTGGGTTGTGCTGGGTCCGTCTTGGCCCGTCTTGGGGCCTTCCTGGGCGGTTCCTCGGACCCTCCTGGGACTTTCTGGGGCCTCTTGGTGCATCGGACCGCCGAAACGGCGGGAAACGCAAAGGGTGTAACAGTAAACAATGGAAAATTAACGATTTTTGCCAGCTGGGACTCTCTTGCCATCTTGGCCCGTCTTGAGGCCCCGAACGGGCGCGTCCTTGGGCCGTCCTGGGCGCACCCTCCTGGGACCGTCTTGGAATCGTCTTGGGCCGTCTTGAGCGCGCCTTGGGCCGTCCTGGGCCGGTTGGGGCCGTGTTGGCACCCTCGCGGCGAGGAAGCTCGGAGGCGGGCTCGAGGCCTCTTCGGGGCCATTTTGGAAGCTGTTGGGGCCTCTGTAGGGGCCTCGTTTGGGCTCCTTGGGAGCCTCCTGGGGCCTCTTCGGGGGATTCTTGGCGGCCCCTTGGGGCCTCTTGGGGGCCTGTTTGGGCCTCCTGGCGCCCTCTTGGGGCGGAAGGCTCGGATTTTCGGTCCGTGGTCCCCCTCTTGGCCCCCTCTTGGGCCTGTCTTCGGGCCCTCGTGGGCCGTCTTGAGCGTCTCTTGGGTCGTCTTGGGGCCCTCTTGGGCTGTCTTGGGGCGCTCTTGGAAACCTCTTGGGCCGTTCTGGGGCGCTCTTGGAGGCCTCTTGGGCCGTCTTCGAGCGTCGGAAAGCGGAAAAGGCGAGAAGGCCAAAATCCTTCCAAAACCGTCGTAAAGCGGACGATTTTGAGGCCCAAAACCGTCCAAAACCTCCTGAGGCGGTCCCCTCGTCCGCCCCCCTCGCTTCGAAGCAGTTTTTAAGCCCCGTGGCACCTCTTGGGGATCTCTTTTGGGCTCCTGGGGGCCTCTTGGGCCTCCACTGGATTCGCTGCCCTCGGTCGGCAATCGTCGATCCTACGACGACTCTCCCCAACGGAGAAACATCGAAGGCCCTCGGAGCGTCCAACATTGTTCTTTTGTGCCTTCGATATGCCGGTCGCCTCTCGTCCGCTCCCCCCCTCCTGGAAGCAATTCTGAGGCCACTTAGGGCTTCGTGGGGGCCGTTTGGGGATCTCTTGGGGCGTTTTTGCCTGCGATATGCCTGTCGCCTCTCGTCCGCTCCCCCGCTCCTGGAGGGAATGCTGAAGGCACTGAAGGCTTCGTGGGGGCCGTTTCGGAGCCTCTTCGGCCTTCGTTTGGGCCTCCCAGGGGGGCTCTTAGGGCCCTCTCGGGCCGTCTTGGGTGCCTCTTGGGCCGTCTTGGGGCCGTCTGAGACCCGCCTCGGCGCCTCTTGGGCTGTCGTGGGCCGTCTTGGGCCGCTCCTGGGGTCGTCTTGGGTGCCTCTTGGGCCGTCTTGGGCGCCTCCTGGGCCGTCCTGGGGCCGTCCTGGGGCGTCTTGGGACCGTCTGGGGGCCCTCCTGGCCCGTCTTGGGGCTCTCTTGGGGTCCTCTTCGGCCGTCTTGGAGCGGTCGGGGGGGCTTCTTGGGCCGTCTTGGAGCGTCGGGAAGCCGACGAGGCGAGGAGGCCGAAACATCGAAAAACACATTAGAAATCGACGATTTCTGTCGCTCGGGGCCCTCTTGGGAGGCCTCTTGGGAGGCCTCTTCGGGCGTCTTGGACGCCTCTTGGGCCGCCTGGGGCGAATCTCGGGCGTCTTGGGCCCATCTTTAAGCGTGCCGGGGCTCTCTGGGGCCGTCTTGGGGGCTTGTGGGGCCCTCTGGACATGTCCTGGGGCCTGCCTGGGCGGCCCGGGGCGGCCCGGGGCCAGCCCGGGGCGGTTTTGAGACATTTGAGCCTGCGCCCTTCTGGCACGCACGTGCCCCTGCAATGTAGTAGAGACTAGTGTGTACCCGTGGGGTGGATCACCACCATCGAAGCACAGGGGGCAGTGCCTGCAAGGCAGGGTCCAACAACCTGTCACGAAAAAGGGTCTTGCTTGTGACAGGTTGTTGACTACTCTTGGAGCCTTTTGAACCTCTCCGTGGCCGTCGTCGTTGTCGCCGCCGTCGTCATCGTCGCCGGAGGCGGCATCGACGACGACGACGACGACAACGACGACGACGACCTTCTAGCTGAAGGAAAAGTTTGGGCTCGCAGGCCCAAGAGGGCCGTTCGGACCAGGCAGCTGGCAGGGCCCGATGTTTTTCGGTGGCCCTAAGAGGCCCTACGGCCAGAGAAAAAAACGGGGGGGCGGCCCGCCGCCGCCGCCGCCGCCGACGACGACGACGACGACGACGACGACGACCTTCTCGCTGAAGGAAAGCTTGGGGCTCGCAGGCCCAAGAGGGCCGTTCGGAGCAGGCAGCTGGCAGGGCCCGATGTTTTTTCGGTGGCCCTAAGAGGCCCTACGGCAAGAGAATGAACAGGGGGGCGGCCCGACGACGACGACGACGACGACGACGACGACGACGACGACGACGACGACGACGACGACGACGGCTCCTGGAGTGGCTGTGCACAGCGTCGCCCATGGTGAAAGAGGCAGGTGGAAGCACCGGTCGATGACGAACCTCACGACCGAATCCGCAACCTCCGGTAATTAGGGAGGTCAGGCGTTCAGGTGTGGCCCGTCTTGGCGGCGCTCCCCTGGCTCACTTGGGGCTCTCTGGGTAGCCTCTTGAAGAGTCCTTTTGGAGCTCTTTGGGGCTGTCTCAGGGCTCTCTGGGGCCATCCTGGGGCCCTCTTGCGTCGTCTTGGAGGGCTCGGGCTGTCTTGGGGCCCTCGTCCTGCTGTCTGGGGCTCCCTTGGGAGCCTCCCGTGGCCCTCTCGGGGCTTTCCTGGGAGCGTTTTGGAGCCCTCCGGGGTCCGTCTTGGGCCGTCCTGGAGCTCCCTGGGGCCGTCTTGGGGCTCTCTTGGGCCGTCTGGGCGTGTTCTTGGGTGCCTCTGGGGCAATGTTGGGGCGGTTTGGGAGGCTCATCCGGCCTTCTTGGACGCTCTGCCGACTCAGAACGCGACTCTGGCAAAAATGTACGTTTTCCGACAGGAATGGGGCGATTTTTGTTTCGCGGGGGTCCTTTCGGAAGCCTCAGGGGGCGGCTTCGGAGCGTCTGGAGCCGTCCTGGAGCCGTCTGCGGGGCGTGCCGCGTCGATCTGGAGCGGTCTTGGGCCGTCCGCTGCGCGATCGGGGCCGCTCCGAAGGCTCCGCGGCGGCCCCGGGGGCTGCCCGGGGCGGCCCGGAGCGCTGAAGGGCTTGCTGGGAGCGGCCCCGAGGAGGCCGGTTCGATGCCACCGAAAGCCTTGCCACACGCGCTGAACGCTGATTGCAGGAGAGACTAGGGCTGACCCGCGGCCTTCCGGCCGCGGAATCTGCCCGTCATGGTTTGGACTCCGCACTGGGGCCGCTCAGGCGCCCGGTGCACGGGAAGATGACCGATAGGACGCTGGAGGAACTGTCCATCGGGTTTACTTGGGCTGCGCGTTAGGAGCCTTCTCCACCCTCTATCTCCGCAGAAACGAAACCCAGAACTCCAGAGTAAGCGCCAAAGCGCAGGTTTGCGAAAGACGTCTCTACAGAACCCTTTTGCCCACCTGGGACCTCGGAGACTAAACCTCGAGCGTGGTGTCTATCTTCCGCCGACGTGGCGGGCCGAGGAGTGGTCTTGGGTTTTTTTTTGTTGGCCGACCGCGGGACCATGAAGAACGGCCTCCGAGGTTACGGAGTATTTTTCGTGGGCGTCGTTGGTCCACGAACGATCCGGGCGAGACGTCTGTGCCCCATCTGCAGGAGCCTGGGGGGAAGATTTCGAAGTAGGTACTGGCATTCCGTGGACGTGGCGAATCGACGAACGTCCTGGGCGAGAGTTGATTGCTCCGCCCCAGGGCGTCGGAAAATAAACCCCGGAAGTCATTTTCCGTGGGTGTAGTCGCGCCCCGGGGCTCCTGTTCCGCCTTGTCAAAACATCTTGGGGCCCTGTTGGGCCGTGAGGCGGCCTCCTGGGAGCCTCTTGGGGCCCTCTTGGGCCGCCTTGGGTGCCCCTCGGGCCGTCTTGGGGCCGTCTGGGACCGTATTGGGCGGCTCTGGGGCTGCCCTCGGACCGCCTTGGGGCTCTCTTGGGTCGTCTTTGGCTCCTCTTGGGGCTATCATGGGATCCTCTTGCGCCATCATGGGCGCCTCAGGAACCGTTCTGGGACCGCCTTGGGCCGCCTTGGGGCCCTCCCGGGGGGCTCCTGGGCCCTCTTGCAACGATCTTGAGTGACAGTATTGTCGTCTTGGGCGCTTTGAAGACGAAAAGCACGGAAATTGCCAAAATGAGCGCTTTCCTAAAGGATTTTGAAGATTTTTCCTCGTTCGGGCTTTCTCGGGGCTCTTCTTGAAGCTCACTTGGAACAATGTGGGCGCCTCTTGGGCCGTCTGGAGGCTAATCTTGGGCGTCTTCGAACTCTCTTGGACCATCTCGGAGGTCCTTTTGGACCGCCTTGGGGCGTCTTGGGGTCCTCCGGGGGATTCCCGATGGGGTCTCGGAGCGCTCTTGGGCCTTCGTGGAAACGCGCTGGAACCAACTGGGGCTCGCGGGGGCCCGCAGGGCCCGCAAGAGGCGCCGGAGGAATGTGTCCGACCCCCGCCCTTCTCGCACGCGCGGGGCCCTGCAAAAGTTGGAGGAGTAGGAGGAGGAGGAGGTGGAGGAGGTGGAGGAGGAGAAGGAGGAGGAGGAGGAGGAGGAGGAGCAGGGGGAGGGGGAGGGGGGGGGGGGGGGGAGGAGGAGGAGGAGGAGAAGGAGGAGGAGGAGGAGGAGGAGGAGGAGGGGGAGGAGGAGGAGGAGGAGGGGCAGCAGCAGGATGATTTCTTTTTTTTGCCCGAGGGGCTCCAGCCGCGTCTGGCCAGCAGTTCAGGCCAGTGAGAAGGGAGAAGCAGCGGCGGCGACGGCTGCATCTCCGCGCAGCGCCAGCTGCAGGAGTGAGCGATGGGGGTTCGCACGAGCTTGCTAGACCACGGTCGGGGCAGTGCCCCCGTGGCCTAGTCTGACTCGTCCGTGACCTCCCCTCCGCTCCCCGTCGCCTCAGGCGGCGGAAGACCTCCTGCAGCTCTAAGAAGGCGCTGCACTTTCTCCTGAAAAGTAGCAGCTCGAGTCGGCACAGGCCCGAGCGGCGCCACATCTGCCCCTAGTGTCTGGGCATCCTCAGCACGAACCTGGACGGACCCCGAAACAGAAGCGGGTTGCCCAGGCACTAGGGTAGGGGCTGCACAGGCAGCAGCAGGATGAGGAGGAGGACGTGGAGGAGGAGGAGGGGAAGGAGGTGGGGGAGGAGGAGGAGGAGGAGGAGCAGCAGGAGCTCAGGGAGGCCCCTGAAATGGCACACTGGTGCCTCGCCCCGCTATCTTCGACACCTCTTGGAGCGCTCTGGGGCCGTCTTGGGGGAACCTTGGACCGTGTTGGGAAGCTCTGGGGGCCGTATTGCGGCCCTGCCGGGCCGTCTTGGGCGGCTCTTCGGCTACATGTCTTGACGCTCCGTCGGGCCTGTGTGGATCCCCTGTGGGAGCCTCCCGGGCCGTCTTGGGGCGGTGTTGGGGGCCTCTTGGGCCGTCGTCTACGCCATGAAACCCGGAAAGCCGGAGATGCTGACATGTGTACGGTTTCCGTCGGGAAAGCGATAATTGTGGCCTCCTGGGACCCTCCTGGGAAGCCTCTTCGGCGTCTCTTGGGCCGTCGTAGAGGCGTCTTGGGCCGTCTTGGCGCCGCGGGCTTGTCGTGGAGCGCTCTTGGAGCGTCTTGGGGATACCTTGGGCCGTCCTGGGGGCCTCTTGGTGTCGCCCTGGGGCCGTTTTGGGCGCCTCTTGGGCTCTCTTGACGCCCTCTCGGGCCGGTTTTCGTGCGTCTTGGGGGCCTCTCGGGCAGTCTTGGGGCGGTCGTGGGGACCTTGAACCAGCTTCTGCGCCATATTCCCGACAAGCAGCGCATGCTAAAATTGAACTTTTTTCTTCGGGGAAACAATGATTCTCGCTTCTTGGGGCCATCCTTGGACGCCTCTTGGGCGTCTCTGGGGCCGTCGTGGAGGCCTCCTGGACCGTCTTGGGTTTGTTTTCGGCGGTCTTGGGCTCTCTTGGAGCGCTCTTGGGCCGTCTTGGGGGTGTCTGGGGCCGTCCTGGGCGCCTCTTGGGGCCGCCTGGGGGCCGTGTTGGGCGCCTCTTGGGTCTCTTGACGCTCTCTCGGGTCGGTTTTCGTGCCTCTGGGGGGCCTCTTGGGCCGTCTTGGGGCGGTCATGGGGACCTCTTGTCCCATCTTCTGCGCCATGTACCCGACAAGCAGTGCATGCTAAAATTGGACGCTTTGCTGTGGAAAAACAATGATTTGGGCCTGTGGGGGCCATCCTGGGACGCCTCTTGGGCGTCTCTGGGGCCGTCGGGGAAGCCTCCTGGGCCGTCGTGGAAGCCTCCTGGGCCTTGTCGGGGCCGTGTTCGGCGGTCTTGAGCTCTATTTGAGCGCTCTTGGGCCGTTTTGGGGGTGTCTGGGGCCGTCCTGGGCGCCTCTTGGGCCGCGTGAGCGCCTCTGGGGCGTCCCCGGAGCCGTTGTGGGGCATTTGAAGTCGATCAAGACAGGGACCCTTCCCGCATGCGCGGGTCCCTGCATTGGGCAGACCCGTGGACTTCGTCCACGTTTCCCACTGTGGACAGCGTCGGTGTGTTGCTGGATGGCTGCGTACTGCATGCTAGTTTGCTTGGCGATTGATTGTGCCGTGCGTGCTTTGCTTGCTCTAGGACTATGGCCGTGAGCCTACGATTGTCCTGAGCAGGACACCCGCGCGGGCATAATCTGTCGCGAAAGATAAGAAAATAAGAGAGGTATGGGAGCTATATTTTCCGAGGTTGCCGGCGCGCACTCGAGGGCCTCTGAGCCTAGACGAAGAGATGCAGTGCGTGCGGACGCAGCGACTGGATGCGAGACCATTGGACGACCATGTTCAATAAGCACGGCTGCGACGGGCGAAACCGCAGGCCCGACCAGACAAGAACGCAAAGGGGAATCTCGACAATGTGATTGTACGCAGGAGGTCTCCGGCGTCTGTCGAGGCGAAGAAGACGTTCCGTGGGCGGGCCTGCGTGCGGTCAGGCACGCGTCGACGCAGTCGGCACCCTTGGCCACGGCACCCAGTTGAGCGCGCTCTCCACGTCCTCCTGGGCCTCCTCTTTGCCTTCATTCCTCATCCCTTCGATCTTCGAACATCAGTCGCCGAGGCGACGACGATGCTTCCGAGAAGACAAACATCCAAGACCCTCGCAGTGTTTGCCACATTTCTGAAATTCGGTGGCACCCCTCACACAGATCGACAGGGTCAGGGTGCAAAAATACATAGGATTTGCCATATTTCTGAAATTCGGTAGCACCCCTCACGCAGATCGGCAGGGTCAGGGTCCAAAAACACAGAGATGTGCTAAATCGGCGGCACCCCTCACGCAGATCGCGGGGTCAGGGTCCAAAAACACAAAGGAATTTGCCTGGATTGTGGACATGCTGCCAAAGGCTGGAATGATGACAGTGGGCCTCGACCCGCACATTCCACCTATGCTATTGCGTGCTGCTACGTGCTCCGGCTGGTGAGCGTTGTTGGTAATGCTGCTGGTGGCCACGTGCTCAGGCTGGTAATGCTTGTCGCTGCTGCGTGTTGTTGCTGCTTGTGCCTGCAGGGTGCTGGTGGTGGCCACTTCTGCTTGGTGCGTGCTGAAGCTGCTGCTTGCCGTTGCTGTAATGCTGCCGCTGCTGCTGCCTGTTTCGTGCTGCGTGCTGCTGTCTTTCGCTGCTGCTGCTGCTGCTGCTGCTTGATGCTGCGGGCTGTTGTTGCTCGCTGCTTCAGCTTGCTGGCGTAACCTGCTGCCAGGGGAAGACTGAGGAGTCAGGATTGAGGCGATCGAGAATGGAGGGGTGAGAAGGGAGGAACGACGGCCTTGGGGAGAGGGGCGAGGAGGAGGAGGGAGAGCCGAGGAGGAAGGAGGCATGAAGGGGGATGGACCTCTTGGGGGTCTTCTCGACAGGGGGCGCCTCTAGGGATGCTTCTCGGGGGCCTCTTGGCTGTCTCTTGGGGTCTTGTCGGCTACCATGGGGCACCCCCAAGCCTGCTGGAGCCATCTCGGCCCTTGGGGCCACTGGGGGCTGTTTTGGAGGGGTCCGGGGAAGTTCGGGAGCTCCTGGGAGCCATCTTGGAGAGTTACTCGGCCGCCTTGGAACCGTCTTGGGACAATTTGACGGCCTCTCGGACCGTCTTGAAACCCTACTGTATCGTCGTCTTGGTGCCCTGTTGTGCCGTCTTGGGTTCCCCACGAGGGCCTATCGGCCGTCTTGGGTCAATCGCGAGGGCTTCCTGGGCCGTCCTGGGGGTCCCGAGGCCCGAGGAAGCGAGCATGTGGAAATCGCTTGGAAACCATTGGGGACTTAGTGGTTTTGCTACTGAAGGCGCTCTCAGGGGTCCACTTGGAGGCGTCTGGGGGCGAGTCTGGGGCCTGTTGAGTCTTCGTGGGCCCCCTCGCGGCGTTCTGGGACTGTGTTAGAGCTCTTTGGCGCCCTCTTGGTGACCTCTTGGGTGGTCGTGCGCCTCTCTTGGAACGTCATCTGGGTGGGCTCAAGCTTCGCCTCCCGCATGTCGCTGAGCAGCGCCACCGCCCGTTGCCACTGCTCGTCCTGCCCGCACGCGCTGATCCCAGCGCTGTAGCTGATGACGTTGGGCTCCAGACTTGCCTCCCGCATTTCGCCCAGCAGCGCCAACGACCACTGCCATTGCTCACCCTTCTCGCACGCACTGATCCCAGCGTTGTAGCTGACTAGGGCTGACCCGTGGACTCCGTCCACGACATCTTGCTGGAATGGTTCTCGGAGGAACGGCGCAGATTGTACCGAAAATCTACAAACACGGCGGCGGCTCGGGCAGCGGCGACGAGACCGCGCCTTCGTGTCCGAGCTCTTGCAGCGCTGCAGCAGCTTGGCCCAGCGCACTGCTCGTTCACCCCCCTCCTATTGAGGACAGTTTCGAAGTCTCTCGGGGATGTGCGTCGAAGTCGAAGCCCATCTGAGGCGTCTCAGGAGCGCTCGGGGAAGGGCTCGGGAGGCCATCGGGGAAAGCCACCGAAAGCGCCGGGGAGGCTCGCAAGGATCTACAGGGAGGGCCCAAGAGAGCTTCAAGAAAATTTGAAATCCAGTGAACTCTTAAGAGAAACCGCTGTTGGGTCGGCCATCACCTCCGGGCGCGCCTTGATGGTGCGATCCAGTCGCATCACCGCCAACGGGAGGGTTTGTTCGCCATGTCCCATTCTGTTCGCCCAGAGGGTCTGTGGAGGCCTTCGGGCGAACAGAACGGGACAGGGCAAGGAATGGGGAAGACATGTCCGAATCTCCTGGGCCCCCCAGATGCTCGTCCGAAGAATGCGGAGAGGTCCCAGGGTCATATCAATTGGCTGCTGTCCCAGGGGTCCGGTCTGCTTGGCCCGAAGAGTTTGCCAAGGCCCCTGGGGGAACATAATGGCACAGCATATCGGGCAAAGGGGGGCGGTAGCTGGCCTGTCAGACCCGGCGTTCGTCTTCTGCCCAAGCGGCGCGGGGCCCACGGGCCCCAGGGTTGGCGTCCCGCTGGGATTCCTCTTGTTCGCCCACAGGGTTGGAGGAGGCCTCCAGGCGAACAGAATGGGGCAGGACAATGAATGTGGGAGACTTGTCGCAAGCTCCCAGCCCCCCCAAGTGTGCGCCCGAAGGGTGTGGGGCCGCGTTGGCTCCCTCAAAGGGCCGTCTTGGAGCCGTCTAGGCCCGTCTTGAGGGCGCCGTTTGCCCTGATGGGGCCGTCTTGGTTCGTCGTGGGCCCCTCATGGGCGCGTCCGTAGGCCGTCCTGGGCCCATCGGGGTCCTCGTGGGGCTGTCTTGGAGCCGTCTGGGACCGTGAGGAGGCCGCCTTGGAGTCGTCTTGGGCCCCTCCTGTGCGCCTCCTTGGGCCGTCCTGGGCCCAGCAGGGGCCGTGTTGGCACCCTCTTGGGGCTGTCTTGGAGCCGTCTTGAGCCGTCGCAGCGCGCCTTGGGTTGTGCTGGGTCCGTCTTGGCCCGTCTTGGGGCCTTCCTGGGCGGTTCCTCGGACCCTCCTGGGACTTTCTGGGGCCTCTTGGTGCATCGGACCGCCGAAACGGCGGGAAACGCAAAGGGTGTAACAGTAAACAATGGAAAATTAACGATTTTGGCCAGCTGGGACTCTCTTGCCATCTTGGCCCGTCTTGAGGCCCCGAACGGGCGCGTCCTTGGGCCGTCCTGGGCGCACCCTCCTGGGACCGTCTTGGAATCGTCTTGGGCCGTCTTGAGCGCGCCTTGGGCCGTCCTGGGCCGGTTTGGGGCCGTGTTGGCACCCTCGCGGCGAGGAAGCTCGGAGGTGGGCTCGAGGCCTCTTCGGGGCCATTTTGGAAGCTGTTGGGGCCTCTGTAGGAGCCTCGTTTGGGCTCCTTGGGAGCCTCCTGGGGCCTCTTCGGGGGATTCTTGGCGGCCCCTTGGGGCCTCTTGGGGGCCTGTTTGGGCCTCTTGGCGCCCTCTTGGGGCGGAAGGCTCGGATTTTCGGTCCGTGGTCCCCCTCTTGGCCCCCTCTTGGGCCTGTCTTCGGCCCTCGTGGGCCGTCTTGAGCGTCTCTTGGGTCGTCTTGGGGCCCTCTTGGGCTGTCTTGGGGCGCTCTTGGAAACCTCTTGGGCCGTTCTGGGGCGCTCTTGGAGGCCTCTTGGGCCGTCTTCGAGCGTCGGAAAGCGGAAAAGGCGAGAAGGCCAAAATCCTTCCAAAACCGTCGTAAAGCGGACGATTTTGAGGCCCAAAACCGTCCAAAACCTCCTGAGGCGGTCCCCTCGTCCGCCCCCCTCGCTTCGAAGCAGTTTTTAAGCCCCGTGGCACCTCTTGGGGATCTCTTTTGGGCTCCTGGGGGCCTCTTGGGCCTCCACTGGATTCGCTGCCCTCGGTCGGCAATCGTCGATCCTACGACGACTCTCCCCAACGGAGAAACATCGAAGGCCCTCGGAGCGTCCAACATTGTTCTTTTGTGCCTTCGATATGCCGGTCGCCTCTCGTCCGCTCCCCCCCTCCTGGAAGCAATTCTGAGGCCACTTAGGGCTTCGTGGGGGCCGTTTGGGGATCTCTTGGGGCGTTTTTGCCTGCGATATGCCTGTCGCCTCTCGTCCGCTCCCCCGCTCCTGGAGGGAATGCTGAAGGCACTGAAGGCTTCGTGGGGGCCGTTTCGGAGCCTCTTCGGCCTTCGTTTGGGCCTCCCGGGGGGGCTCTTAGGGCCCTCTCGGGCCGTCTTGGGTGCCTCTTGGGCCGTCTTGGGGCCGTCTGAGACCCGCCTCGGCGCCTCTTGGGCTGTCGTGGGCCGTCTTGGGCCGCTCCTGGGGTCGTCTTGGGTGCCTCTTGGGCCGTCTTGGGCGCCTCCTGGGCCGTCCTGGGGCCGTCCTGGGGCGTCTTGGGACCGTCTGGGGGCCCTCCTGGCCCGTCTTGGGGCTCTCTTGGGGTCCTCTTCGGCCGTCTTGGAGCGGTCGGGGGGGGCTTCTTGGGCCGTCTTGGAGCGTCGGGAAGCCGACGAGGCGAGGAGGCCGAAACATCGAAAACATATTAGAAATCGACGATTTCTGTCGCTCGGGGCCCTCTTGGGAGGCCTCTTGGGAGGCCTCTTCGGGCGTCTTGGACGCCTCTTGGGCCGCCTGGGGCGAATCTCGGGCGTCTTGGGCCCATCTTTAAGCGTGCCGAGCTCTCCGGGGCCGTCTTGGGGAAATCTGGGGGCCCTCTCGACATGTCCTGGGGCCTGCCTGGGCGGCCCGGGGCGGCCCGGGGCCAGCCCGGGGCGGTTTTGAGACATTTGAGCCTGCTCACCCTTCCCGCACGCACGTCCCCTTGCAATGTAGTAGAGACTAGTGCTGACCCGCGGCCTCCGGCCGCGGAATTTGCCCGCCCTGGCGTGGACGTGGAAGTGGAGCGTCTCTGGGGCCTCGCGGGTAAGGAGTGGTTGGAGGGGACGGCGTCGATGGAGGAGGTGGCCGCTGCAGGGGAAGGTGGGCGAGGGATGCAGGCAAGCAGGCCTGGAGGCAGGAACGCGGTGGTGGAGGCGGTGTCAGTGGAAGCACACCCATGTAGGCATGACATGGTGTGGACAGAAGCTGCTTCTGACGCCGCAGTCTGTGTTCATCATAGCTTCTGCGGGAAAAGTAGCCGTGAGAAGTTTATCTGCTCTTCGCCGGGGCCGAATGATACTTTCATCTGGCAGTGTGGTGACAATGGGGCCAGTGGGCGCGGCCTAGGAGGCCCGCAAGAGGGCTGCGAGACGGAACTTCCTAAGAAAGGCCCCAGTGCGAGGACACGAATCGACTTTTCGAGCGCACCTCCCCAAGACGTCCCCAGATAGCGCAAAGATGGCTCCCAGAGGGTCCAAAAAGCCTCCAGAACGATGCTGGAAGTTCGACGCTCCCCAAGAGAGAAGCATCCAAGGCCTCTCGGGGGCCGCTTGGGGGCCTCTTTTCGTCGTCCTGGGGGTGGGTCTCTCGGAGCCCTCTTCGGCAGTCTTGAGTGCATCTTGGGCCGTCTTGGGGCGATATGGGGCCGTCTTAGGCGCCTCTCGGACCATCTTGGGACAGTCTTGGGGCCATCTTGGGCCAATATTGGGCGCTACTGGGGCTGTCTTTGGTGTTTCTTGAGCCGTCTCGGGCGCCTCTGGAGCCGTCCCGGACGGCCCAAAGACCGTCTTGGAGACTGTCCAAACGGAAAGGCTTGGAGACGGGGCGGCGTGGGCCTCTTCAGCCGTCTCGGGGACGGGGCAGTGGAACCGTCTTGGGCCATTATTAACTGCTCTTGGGGCTGTCGTGGGTGCGTCTTGCGCCGTCTCGGGCGCCTCTGGAGCCGTCCCGGGGCAGTGTGTGGCCCTTTGGGCGCCCTCATGGGGGCGTCTGGGCGCGTCTTGGGGCGAACTGGGGGGCCTGTATAGCCTTCTGGACGCTGCGACGAAAAAGCAAGATAGATTGAACATGTGCGTTTCCCATAAGGAATGGGACGGTTTGGGCCTCTTGGGGCTCTCCTGGGGGCCCTCCTGGGCCGTCTTGGGAGCCTCCTGGCCTGCCTTGGAGACCTCTGGGGCTGACTTGGGGCTCCTAAGGTTGCTCTGAGGCCGTCTTGGCGCCCCCTGGAGCCTCTCGCAGCCGTCCCGTTGGCCATTCTTGGCTGCTCTTGGGGCTGTCTTGGGTGCGTCCTGGGCCGTCTGGGCCGTGTGGGGCCCTTTGGGGGTCTCTGGGCGCGTCTTGGGGCGAGGTGGAGTGCCTGTATAGCCGTTTGGGGGCCCTCCTGGGGTGCTCTGGTGGCGTCTTGGGGCGACCGGGAAGGCCTGTATAGCAGTCTTGGACGCGGTGAAGACGTAAAGAGCGAGCAGATAAAAAATGCACGTTTTCCGTTGCGAATGGGGCAATTGTTGCCTCTTGGGTCCCTCCTGGGGGTCATGGCTTGGGGTCCTCTGGGGCCGGCTTGGGCGCCTCTTGGGCCATCTTGGGGCTCCCTGGGCCGTCTGGGGACGCGCTTGGAGGCCTCTGGGGCCGTCCTTGGGCGGTCTCGTGGGTGTCTTCGGCCGTCTCGGAGCGTCGGCTAGCTGAGAAGGCGAGAAGGCAAGGGCGGTCTTGTGGGTGTCTTCGGCCGTTTTGGAGCGTCGGCCAGCCGAGAGGCGAGCAGGCAAAACTCATTGGAAAACAATGTACAAATAAAGAAGATTGGCCTCTGGGGGCATGCTTCGGGTACAGTTGGAGGCTCTTGGCGGCCTCTTGGGTTGGGACTTGTGGGCGTATGGGGGCCCAGGGCTCGGGGTGTCAAGGTTTTTCTGCATGCTTTGGCCCGCTCTTGGGCCTGGCTTGGAGTCCTCTGGGGCCGTCTTGGGCGCCTCTTGGGCCATCTTGGGGCTCCCTGGGCCGTCTGGGGACGCGCTTGGAGGCCTCTGGGGCCGTCCTGGGGCGGTGTTGAGGTTCTCTCCGGCCGTCGTGGAGCGTCGGCTAGCCGAGAAGGCGAGAAGGCAAAATTCCGTCCCAAACCATGGAGAAATTAAGGATTTGGGCCTCTGGGGGCATGCGTCGGGGTACTGTCTAGGGCTGACCCGCGGCCTTCCGGCCGAGGAATCTGCCCGCCATGGCGTGAACGTGGAAGTGGAGCGTCTCTGGGGCCTCGCGGGTAAGGAGTGGTTGGAGGGGACGGCGTAGATGGAGGAGGTGGCCGAAGGAGGAGGTGGGCGAGGGATGCAAGTAAGCAGGCCTGGAGGCAGGAACGCGGTGGCGCAGACGGTGTCAGTGGAAGAACACCCATGTAGGCATGACATGGTGTGGACAGAAGCTGTTTCTCACGCCGCAGTCTGTTTTCATAATACCTTCTGCGGCGAGGGTAGTCGTGTGAAGTGTATCTGCTCTTCGCCTGGGCCGAATGGTAATTTGATCTGGTAGTGTGGTGACAATGGGCCAGTGGGCGCGGCCTAAGAAGCCTGCAAGAGGGCGGCGAGACGGCCCAAAGGGTCTCCAGGACAGGCCAAGTGGCGTCCCAGACGGCCCCAGAGGGGCCCACGAACTCCTTAAGACGGGCCCCAGTGCGAGGACACGAATCGATCTTTCGAGCGCACCGCCCCGAGACGTCCCCAAATGGCGCAGAGATGGCTCACAGAGGGTCGGGGGCGTCTGGGGGCGCCTTGGGGGCTTGTGCAGCCGTCTTGGAAACTGTGCAAACGGACAGACACATGACACATATACGTTTCCTGCAGGCAGTGGGGCGATTTTGCCCCTCGGGACTCTCCTGGCGGTCATCCTGGGCTGTCTCGGGAGCCTCCTGGCCTGCCTTGCAAGCCTCTGGGGCCATCCTGGGGCTCGCACGCGTTCCTCTTGGGGCGTCTGGGCGCCCTCTTGAGCGTTTCTGAGCCGTATTTAAGCCGTGATTGGGAGCTCTTGGGGCTGTCGTGGGTGCCTCTTGGGCCGTCTTGGACGCCTCTGGAGCTGTCTCGGGCCGTTGTTGGACCCTCTTGGGCGCGTCTAGGGGCAATCTTGGGGGCCTGTACACCGTCTTGGAGCTGTGCAGACGAAACGAACGGGCATACGACAAATGTTCGCTTCCCAAAAGGAATGGGGCGATTTTCGTTTCTTTGGGTTCTCCTGGGGGTCCTCCTAGGCTGTCTCGGGAGCCTCCTGGCCTGCCTTGCAAGCCTCTGGGGCCATCCTGGGGCTCGCATGCGTTCCTCTTGGGGCGTCGTGGCGCCCCCTTAAGCGTCTCTGAGCCGTCGTGGGGCGTCTTGGGACCCCCTGGAGCCGTCTCGGAGCGCCTGGGGGACTCGCAGGGCGCCCCAGAGGGCCCGGGGAGCGCCTTCCGAGACAAAAGCCTTCTCGCACGCAAAGGTTGCTGCATTGTAGAAGAGACCAGGGCTGACCCGTGGACTGCGTCCACTTGCGGGGTGAAGCGTATGGGGGCCTCTGGGGGTGTCATTGCAACGTTGAGCTCGACTCTCGCATTCGGCGCATGCCTCTGCGTGGTGTTGCTTGCTGCCGCTGTTGCATGTTCTTGGTAATGCTTGCCGCTGCCGCGTGTCGTTGTTGCTCGTGGCTGAAGGGTGCTGCTGATGGATGGCCACGTCTGCTTGGTGCGTGCTGCTGACTGCTACCTACTGCTGCTGTTTGTGCTGCTGCTGCTGCTGCCGCTGCGCTGACGCTAGTGCTGCCTTCTTCGTGTTTCGTGCTGCTGCCTTCGGGTAATATGGAGCGTTTGGGGCCGTCTCAGGATGATATTGAGCCACCTTGAGGCTGTATTAGGGCCAAGGCTGGATACTAAGAAGCAACAGTGGGCCTTCGTTTCTGAAGATGTTCCATGGTGGCTGTGGCCGCCCGAGGAGGTCGGAAGATGCGCGCGGGCTGCGTGGGCTAGGGAGAAGATCGAAGGCATGGCGGAGCATGCCCCCAATGGCCAACCTGTCCGGAGCACTCTCAGAAAGAACTCCTGGACGAGCCGCCCAATCAGACTGGAGCCTTTTACAAAGAGAGGAGAATCAGAGGCACGTGGGCGTACCATGGGTTGCCAGCGCGGTCCCCGAGCTCTCTGAGAGACCATCCCTCGGAAGCCTCTTGAAGGTGGCTTTGGGGTGTCCTGCGGCCTCTCGACGGACTCTTGGGACTTGATTCGAGCCTCTTGGGGGGCCTTCTTAGGTGTCTGGGGGGCCTCTTGGGGGGCCAGCTGGCGGTTTGGGGGATCATCCTGGAGCAGAGGGCGCGAACTGTTAGTTCTAGTTCTTCCTCGTGGGGCCCTCTTGCGGCCGCCTTAGGCCGTCTTGGGGGCTTGTTGGGCCGTCTTGGGTGCCTCTTGGGCTGCCTGGGAGCTCTCTTGGGGGCCTCTTGGGGGCCTCTTGGGCCATCTTGGCGTGATCTTGAGATCCCCGGGGCTGGCTTAGAGCGTGGACGCTCCGAAAAGGCGAAAACGCTGAAACCCTTCGAACACCTAAGGGAAACAATTGATTTTAACCTCTCGGGGCCGTTCTTGGGGGCATCTTGGGGCTCTCTTAGGCCTCGGGCGGTGGGGCCTTCTGGGGCATCTGTGGGGTCTCTTGGGGGCCAGCTGGCGGCTTCTGGGATCATCCTGGAGCGGAGAGCGCGCAATTTTACTTCGAGTTCCCCCTCGTGAGGCCCGCTTGGGTTCGTCTTGGGCCGTCTTGGGAGCCTCTTGGGACGTCTTGAAGCCCTCTTGGGCTGCCTGGGAGCTCTCTGCGGGGCTTCTTGGGTCACCTTGACGCGATCCAGGGTGCCCTGGGACCGGCTCGGAGCGTGGAGACTCCGAAAAGGCGAGATCGCTGATTTGGGGGTCTCGGGGCCCTTCTTCGGGGCCTCTTCGAACCCTCTTGGGCCGTCTTTCCGGCACTGTAGGCTGTCTTGGGGGCGTCTCGGGCCATCTGGGGGCCGTCTTAGAGCCCTCAGAAGCCGTCGTGGAGCCCCCGGGGCCAGCCAGGGACGGTTTGGGGTCATTGGATCCCCGCCCTTCTGGCACGCGCGACCCCCGGCGTTGTAGTATAAACTAAGGCTGACATGAAATCCTGGATGTTTGCTTCTTGAGCCTCTCTCAGGGTTCCTCTTGGGCCTCTCCTGGGGCGGATTGGGGACTCTGGGGGCCCTCCAGGAAGCTGTCAGAAGCACGTTTGGGGTCTCGGGCCCCTCTTGGCCCCTCTTGGGGCTTCGGCGGGGCCATGTTGGTGTCTTCTTGGCGACCTCTGTGAGCCCTTTTGGAGCCGCTTCAGGGCCTCCTCGGCCGCCTGGGGCCGATGTGGAAGGCCCCTGAGGCGGTCTGAAGCAATCGAGACTCCCAAAAGGCGAGCGAAAAACCTCAATCTTCAGGCTCTCTCGGGGGTTCCTTTGGGGCTCTCTTGGCCCGTATTTGGGCCTCGCGGGTGCCTCCTAGGAGCCTCAGAAGCATGTTGGGGGTCCCTCTTGGGACCTCGCTGGGGCCGTATTGGGGCTCTTATGGCGACCTCGCCGGGGCTCCATGAGCCCGTCTTGGCGCCCTCTTGCGCGGTCTTGGGGTCCTCCTCAACAATCTAGGGTTCCCCTTTGGGGCCTCTTGGGCCGTCTCGGGCCACTGCGGAAGGACCCTGACCCCGTCGTTGGCGGTCGGGGACCCGACAAGGCGATCAACCTAAATCATTCAAAATCTAAGGCATTCATTTTATTCGTCTTGAGGCTCTCTCAGGAGCCCTCTAGGAGCGCTCTTGGGCCGTCTTCTGGGGGCTTCTTCGGCGGTCCCGAAGCCATCTTGGACAGTCCTGGGGCCCCATCGGGTCGTCTTGGGGCTATTCTGAGCGTCCCGGAGCCGTCGGCCGTCTGAGGCCGTCTTGGGGCACTCCGGAGGCTCCTGCCGACATTTGAGCCCCAGGCCCTTCTCGCACGCAAATGCACCTGCAATGTCGGTACGACTAGGGCTGACACGTGGACTACGTCCACATACGTTAATCGAAATGGGTTTGGCTGTAAAGGGGCCAGAATGCCGCTGGCAGGGCGGTGGATGCAGACCCAACTTGCACGCAACGGGCCTGGCAATGTAGTGTAGATGACGTCGGGATCCAGCTTCGCCTCCCGCATCTCACCGAGCAGCGACACAGCCCGCTGCCACTGCTTGCCCTTCCCGCACGCACTGATCCCGCTGGAGAAGCTGATTCTGTTAGGTTCCAGCTGTGCCTCCAACATCTCTCTGAGCAGCGACAGAGACCGCTCCCACTGCTCACCTTTCTGGCACGCGCTGATCCCAGCGCTGTAGCTGACTAGGGCTGACCCGCGGCCTTCCGGCCGCGGAATCTGCCCGCCATGGCGTGGACGTGGATGTGGAGCGTCTCTGCGGCCTCGCGGGTAAGGAATGGTTGGAGGGGACGGCGTAGATGGAGGAGGTGGCCGCTGGAGGTGGAGGTGGGCGAGGGATGCAAGCAAGCAGGCCTGGAGGCAGGAACGCTGTGGCGCAGACGGTGTAAGTGTAAGCACACCCATGTATGCATGACATGGTGTGGGCAGAAGCTGCTTTTCACGCCGCAATCTGTGTTCATCCTATCTTCTGCGAGGAGGAGGAGGAGGAGGAGGAGGAGGAGCAGGGGGAGGAGGAGGGGGGGGGGAGGGGGGAGGAGGAGGAGGAGGAGAAGGAGGAGGAGGAGGAGGAGGGGAGGAGGAGGAGGAGGAGGAGGAGGATGTGGAGGAGGAGGAGGAGGGGGAGGAGGTGGAGAGGAGGAGGAGGAGGAGGAGGAGCAGGAGCTCAGGGAGGCCCCTGAAATGGCACACTGGTGCCTCGCTCCGCTATCTTCGACACCTCTTGGAGCGCTCTGGGGCCGTCTTGGGGGAACCTTGGGCCGTGTTGGGAAGCTCCGGGGGCCGTATTGCGGCCCTGCCGGGCCGTCTTGGGCGGCTCTTCGGCTACATGTCTTGACGCTCCGTCGGGCCGGTGTGGATCCCCTGTGGGAGCCTCCTGGGCCGTCTTGGGGCGGTGTTGGGGGCCTCTTGGGCCGTCGTCTACGCCATGAAACCCGGAAAGCCGGAGATGCTGACATGTGTACGGTTTCCGTCGGGAAAGCGATAATTGTGGCCTCCTGGGGCCCTCCTGGGAAGCCTCTTCGGCGTCTCTTGGGCCGTCGTAGAGGCGTCTTGGGCCGTCTTGGCGCCACAAAAGGCAGTCTTGGCTTGTCGTGGAGCGCTCTTGGAGCGTCTTGGGGATACCTTGGGCCGTCCTGGGAGCCTCTTGGTGTCGCCCTGGGGCTGTTTCGGGCGCTTCTTGGACTCTCTCGACGCCCTCTCGGGCCGGTTTTCGTGCGTCTTGGGGGCCTCTTGGGCCGTCTTGGGGCGGTCGTGGGGACCTTGAACCAGCTTCTGCGCCATAGTCCCGACAAGCAGCGCATGCTAAAATTGAACGCTTTCCTTTTGGAAAACAACGATTTTCGCCTCTTGGGGCCATCCTTGGACGCCTCTTGGGCGTCTCTTGGGCCGTCGTGGAGGCCTCCTGGGCCGTCTTGGGTTTGTTTTCGGCGGTCTTGGGCTCTCTTGGAGCGCTCTTGGCCCGTCTTGGGGGTGTCTGGGGCCGTCCTGGGCGCCTCCTGGGAGCATCTTGGGGCCGCCTGGGCGCCTCTTGGGTCTGTTGACGCTCTCTCGGGCCGGTTTTCGTGCCTCTGGGGGGCCTCTTGGGCCGTCTTGGCGCGGTCGTGGGGACCTCTTGTCCCATCTTCTGCGCCATATACCCGACAAGCAGTGTATGCTAAAATTGAATGTTTTTCTTTGGAAAAACAATGATTTGGGCCTGTGGGGGCCATCCTGGGACGCCTCTTGGGCATCTCTGGGACCGTCGTGGAGGCCTCCTGGGCCTTGTCGGGGCCGTTTTCGGCGGTCTTGGGCCGCTTTGGGGGTGTCTGGGGCCGTCCTGGGCGCCTCTTGGGCCGCGTGAGCGCCTCTGGGGCGTCCCCAGACCCTTTGTGGGGTATTTTAAGTCGATCAAGACAGGGACCCTTCCCGCACGCGCGGGTCCCTGCATTGTAGAGAAGAAGACTAGTGTGAAACCGTGGAAAACCAAGGCTGGCAGGCCAAGAAGGTGTTGGTCCCGAACGCGCACGTGCCGTCGATCGCAGGCGACACAAGCGCGTTCGGGACCGACAGGCTCGCATGTTTACCGCAGGCTCTGGGCTCTGGGGCTGGAGGCTGCCTGCGAGTGTCCTGGGAGGGTCTGGGCTGTCTCAATCTCTGAGCGGCCCGTGGAGAGTGCTCGTGGCATCGACGACTGCAGCAAGCCCGTAGTCCAGTCCCGCTGCATCCTGTTGCAAAAGGATGAGGAGAGCCGTACTGGAGAGAGGGGTGCAGGCTCCCAGAGGAGGAGACCGAGGAGGAGAAGACTGGAGGAGGTCCCCCTTGTCACCCCTAATCGGCGGTAGGGGGCTCGAGACTTGTTGGGGTGCTCTCGTTGGTCATCTGGGGCCCCCTTGGGTCATTCTAAGCTGCCCTTGGGCCATTCAGGGGCCCCCTTGTCTGCAGCAGCTCGTGGAGCCCTCTCGGGCCATTATGCGGCCCCCTTAAGCCGCATTGGGCCCCTTTGGGGCCGTCACGGGGGCCTCCACGGCTGTCGTGGGGCCCGTGTTGAAGCTCGGTTGATATGGGGGCCTCTTCGGCAGCTCCAGGAGCGTGCCGGGGGGCCAGCTGAAGCTCTATCAGGCCGTCTGGAGCTGGTCTTGGAGGGGTGGGGCCCTCGTGGGCGCCGTCTTGTTGCGTTCGTCGGGGCATCGTGGGCAAGCTTGGGCGATCTTCAAAGTGCCTGGAGCCAAACGGGGCCGTTCTGGGATCGTCATCGGGAGAAGGTGCAAAACCATTCGTAAGGCATAGTCGATGCTTGATTTGTGGCCTCATGGGGCCGTCTTCGGAATCCCTGTGGGCCCGCTTGCGCAGTCCCGGGGGCCTCTTGAGCAAGCTGGGGGCCTCAGAGTGGGGGTCTGGGGCCGTCTGAGGGTCCTGTTAGGGCCCTCCCGGGCAGATCCTAGAGCGTCTCGGGGGGCAGCTCGAGGCCCCGTTAGGCTCTGCAGGGCATGTTCTGGGTCTTCTTGGGGCCCTCATGGGCCGTCTAGGTCGGCTCGTGAGGGCCGCTTGGGCCATCTCGGTACGATCCAAAAAAAACCGGAACCGTGTGGGGCCGTCCTGGGCGCGTCCTACGGAAGAACACGGAAAAACCTTGGAACATATCGGATAATATCGCTGTGCTTGGTTTGTCTGTTCGCCTCGGGGACCATCAGGGTCCTCCTCGTTCGAACGAGGAGGACCCACGCCGGGACGGTTCACGAAGGATCCTTCGTGAACCGTCCCGGCGGCCTTCGGCCTTTTAGGCCATGTCGGGGCCAGGGCTGGGGTCTGGAGCCGCCTGGGGGCCCAGCGTGGGCCTCTTCGTGCAGCTCCTGGGGCCCTCTTGGGGGGCCGCTTGAAGTTCATGGGCCGTCTTGGTGGGCTCCTGAGGGCCTCTTTGGGTCATCTTCTTGGTGCGATCCCGAAGGACCTGGAGCCGAGTGGGGCCGTTCTGGGCCCGTCGTTGGAAGAACGTGAGAAACCCTACAGCATGCATTGTCTTGACTTGTTTGTTGGACTCGTGGGGTCGTCATCGGGGTCCTCCCGGGCCCTCGAGGGCCGTCTCAGGGGCCTATTAGGTCATCTTGGGGCCAGGCTGGGGGCTAGAGCCGCCTGGGAGCTCAGCCTGGACCCTCTTGTGCAGCTCCTGGGGCCCTCTTGTGCAAGGCCCCAAGGGCCCTGAGGGCGCCCGGGGCCGCTTCAGGGCGCTTCGGGCGATCGGGAGCAGCTTTTCCACTAAAACCCGCTTCCGCACGCAGATGACGTCGGGCTCCAACTGAGCCTTCGAAATCTCGCTGAGCAACGCCAAAGCCCGCTGCCACTGCTCGCCCTTCTCACACGCGCTGATCCCAGCGTTGTAGCTGGTGACGTCGGGCTCCAGTTTCGCCTCACGCATCTCCCTGAGCAGCACCGAAGCCCGCTGCCACTGATCGCCCTTCTCGCACGCGCTGATCCCAGCGTTGTAGCTTACCAGGGCTGCCCCGTCAACCTACGACCACGTCAGCTGAATCGCATACAAGTGGAGAGATCCCTTGCCCACTTGCAAGCGTTCGTCCTGTCCTGCGCGCATGGCTGCTGGCTCGCTGGCCAAACAACTATCTCCCCGACCTTACTGCTTGTATGATTGCTAGCGTGACTGACATAATGATTGCCGGGTTGTTTGCTTCGTCACTTGCTCGTCCGCTCGCTCCTGCGTTCTGGCCGCTTGCTGTTGTCGATGTTCATGTTCAGTGTCAACTGTTTATGCTTGGAGCTACTGCTGCCACTGCCTGTTCGCCAGTGCGAGCTGCTGCTTGCTCTGACGTGTGACTGATGATGAGTGCTGCTTAGTTCTGGTCCTGGTACTTTATATTGGCGCTGCCTGCTGCTTCACGTCGCTGGCGCATCCAGCTTGAGGCTGACGTTGGATAATCCAGGATCTGCTGGTATGCTCGCGTGATTCCTTGCTCGCGATGCTTCTTGACTCCTTGCCTGCACCCATGCTCGTCGATGTTCAATGCTGCTGGAACCCCTCTTGGGGTAAATTAGCCCGGAGCATGCTTGGGCTCTGGTGGGGACCCCTTTTGGTACGTCTCGGGCCATTTGGGGGATCCTCTGCGACCTCGCGGGGCTTCCCTGGTGGTCTGGGTGCCGGCTGGGAGGGGTCATGTCGGGTTGTCCTTGGGCGTCGTAAGTATGGCCGGACAGACGCGGGTAAACAGTTGTTCGACGAGGGGGCCCCCATGATTCGCCACCGTGCCTCTGGGCACGGAGTGGGCGTGTCCTCAGGTCCTTAGCCTTTGCCTAATCCTCTAAGCCTCAATGCTCACTCCTGGAGAGTCTGTAAGGGGCCCCGACCCCAAATTTCGAATATCCTGGGGCTTCCCGCGTGCCGGGAAATGGTTGGCCCAAGAGAGCCCCAAGACGGGCCAAGAGGACCCCAAGAAGCCCCCAAGACGGTCCAAAAGGGCCCCGAGTCTCCGAACCATCGCTCCAAGACGCTCAAGATGGCCCCAGGCGGCCCAAGAGGCCTCCATGACGCCCAAAGGGGCCTCCAAGAGGCCTCCCAAGAGGGCCTCAACAGGCCCAAAAGCATTGATTCGCCTTAGGTTTTTGAATGATTGTGGCGTTCTTGCCTTTTCGGCTTCCCGACGCTCTCAGACGGCCCTGGAGGCTCTCAAGACCGCCCCAAGACGGCCCAAGAGGCATCCATGAGGGCACCCAAACGGCCCAAAAGGACTTCACGACGGCCACAGAGGCGCCCCAAATTGCCCAAGAGGACCCCAAAACGGCTAAAGGGGCCCAAAAGAGGGAACACGAACCGAAAATCAAAGCCTTCCGCTCCAAGAGGCCCCCAGGAGATCCCAAGCGGCGCCCAGGAGGCCCAACAAGGCCCCCAAGAGGCCCCAAGAGGCCCCAACGAGGCCCCAAATATGCCCCCAGAGACCCCACAACGGACCACAAGAGGCGCCCAAACTGCATCCAAGAGACCCCCGAGAGGCATCCCACGAGATCCCAACGAACATGCAAGAAGCTTGACACCCGCAACACAAACACGGTGGCGGGATGGGCCGAAGGCCATTAGACCTGGGCCGGCACGGAAACGGAAAGAGCGCTGCAGCGACTTGACCGAAAGTACTCACAACACCGTTCGTTCTGGGAGCCTTGGCGTTGAGAGCTTGTTACGTCAACCCGCGCTCCACCTTCTCCTCCTCCTCCTCCTCCTCCTCCTCCTCCGCCTCCGCCTCCGCCTCCTCCTCCTCCTCCTCCTCCGCCTCCTCCTCCGCCTCCTCCTCCTCCTCCTCCTCCTCCTCCGTATCCTCCGCCTCCTCCGCCTGCTCCGCCTCCTCCGCCTCCTCCGCCTCATCGGCCTCCTCCTCCTCTTCCTTTTCCTCCTCCTTTTCCTCCTCCTCTTCTTCCTCCTCCTCCTCCTCTTCCTCCTCCTCCTCTTTTCCTGCTCCTCTTCTTCCTCCTCGTCCTCCTTCTCCTCCTCCTCCTTCTCCTCCTCCGCCTTATCCTCCTCCTCCTCCTCATCCTCCTCCTCCTCCTCCTCCTCCTCCTCCTCCTCCTCCTCCTCCTCCTCCTCCCCCTCCTCTTCCTCCTCCTCCACCCTCCTCCTCCTCCTCCCCTACTCCTCCTCCTCCTCCTTTTCCTTTTTCTTTTCCTTTTCCTCCTCCTCCTCCTCTCCTCCTCCTCCTCCTCATCATCCTCCCCCTCCTCCTTCTACCTCCCTCCTCCTCCCTTGGCCTCGTCCTCGTTCCTCCTCCCTCCTCCTCCTCCTCCTCCTCCTCCTCCTCCTCCTCCTCCTCCTCCTCCTCCTCCTCCTCCTCCTCCTCCTCCTCCTCCCCCTCCTCCTCCTCCTCGGGCGCGCTGGGGGGCCTATTGGGGCCCTCTTGGGCTCTCTTAAGGCCCTCGGGGCCCTCTTGGCCGTATTGGGGCCGTCTGGGGGCAATCTTGGACCGTTTTGGGCCCCTTTGGGGCGCCTCTGGGGCCGTCTTGGGATGATCTTTGGGGCCTCTTAGGCAGTCTTGGGCCCGTCTGGGGGCCCTCTTGGACCGTTGTGGGCCCGTTTGGGGCACCTTCGGGGCCGTCTTGGGACGACCTTTGGGGCCTCTGGGCCGTCTTGGGCCCGTCTGGGGAAGAAGCGGGCCATGGGAGCCGCCCGGGAGCCGCTTCACTTGAAACAATACAAGGAAAACGGGCCATTAGACCATTCCGTCTTGGCTACGCACCCCCCCTGGACCCCCCTAAGAAGGGCTTCGCCCCCTACTCAACGTCACTCGCTCGTACCTCGCTCGTTCCGTCACCTGCTTGGCACGGGGACGGAAAGCGCACTTACTTTCAGAGCGCACGAGATCGCTGGCTCGTCCGCTCTTGCACCTCTTATTGACTCCCTTCCCCTCGCTCTTGTCCTATCTCAGCCTCGGAGAGTCGCGGAGCTTTCTTTGAGCGCGTTTCTTGTTTGGAGAAGGCGGTCGGGTCGCGTTGCGTTTTCCGCGTTTGGGCTGCCAGCTTTCCAGAACCCCGCGTTTTCCTTGCGTGGACCGCTCGTTGTCCACGCGTTGCCGCCCGTCCCTGTGCCCTGGCGTCAAGAACGTATTACGCCGCAACTCTCTGTTGGGAGCTTTGGTCTTATCAGCTCGATTACGTCACCGCTCGCTCTTGGGAGCCGCGGTGCTAAGAGCCTTTGTGAGTATTTTGGGCCTCTTGGGGGGCTTTTGGGGAGCCTCTTGGGTGCCTCTTGGGGGCCTTTGGGGACTTTTCGGGGGCCCCTTGGGGCCTCCTGGGGGCTTCTGGGCTGCGGGGGTGAAGGGACTAGGCTGCCTTTGGCCGTCTTTGGGCTCTCTTGGGGGCCTTTTGTTTTTTTGGGGGTCTTCTTGGGGCCGTCCTGGCGCCGTCTTGGCGCCTCGTGGGCCGTCTTGGCGCCCTCTTGGGCCGTTTTGGGGCCTGCTTGGGGGCCTCTTGGGCCTTCTTGGGGCGCTCTTGGGGGCCTCTTGGACAGTCTTGGACGCCTCTTGGCCCGTCTTGGCGCCCTCTTGGGCTATTTTGGGGGCCTCTTGGGGACATCTTGGGCCGTCTTGGGGCGGTCTTGGAGGCCTCTTGGACCGTCCTCAACGCCATGAAAGGCGAAAAGCAGCATATGCTAAAATGCACGTTTCCCTCCAGAAAATAAATGATTTTGGCATCTTGGGGCCCTCTTGGGACGCCTCGTGGGCGCCTCCTGGGGCGTCGTGGAGGCCTCTTGGGACGTCTTGGGGCCGCCTTGGGCGGTCTTGGGCTCTCTTGGAGCGCTCTTGGGCCGTCTTGGGCGCTTCTTGGGCCGCCTTGGGCAGTCTTTGGCGCCGTCTTGGCCGCGTCTTGGGCTGTCTTAGGCGCCTGAGACGGCCCAAGAAGCGCCCAAGAAGCGTTTTCCGATGATGTCTCGAACGAAACGCTGTTTTTAAGCCCCGAAGGCCGTCCTACTCGATAAAAAACGAAGCGGGGAAGCAATTCGACCTGCTTGGCACGGGGACGGAAAACGCACTTACTTTCAGAGCGCACTAGATCGCTGGCTCGTCCGCTCTTACACCTCTTATTGACTCCCTTCCCCTCGCTCTTGTCCTATCTCAGCCTCGGAGAGTCGCGGAGCTTTCTTTGAGCGCGTTTCTTGTTTTGGAGAAGGCGGTCGGGTCGCGTTGCGTTTTCCACGTTTGGGCTGCCAGCTTTCCAGGACCCCGCGTTTTCCTTGCGTGGACCGCTCGTTGTCCACGCGTTGCCGCCCGTCCCTGTGCCCTGGCGTCAAGAACTTATTACGCCGCAGCTCTCTGTTGGGAGCGTTGGTCTTATCAGCTCGATTACGTCACCGCTCGCTCTTGGGAGCCGCGGTGCTAAGAGCCTTTGGAGTATTTTGGGCCTCTTGGGGGGCTCTTGGGGAGCCTCTTGGGTGCCTCTTGGGGACCTTTTGGGGCTTTTCGGGGGCCTCTTGGGGCCTCCTGGGAGCTTCTGGGCTGCGGGGGTGAAGGGACTAGGCTGCCTTTGGCCGTCTTTGGGCTCTCTTGGGGGCCTTTTGGGGCCTTCTTGGGGCCGTCCTGGCGTCTTGGGCGTCTTGGCGCCTCGTGGGCCGTCTTGGCGCCCTCTTGGGCCGTTTTGGGGCCTTCTTGGGGGCCTCTGGGGCCTTCTTGGGGCGCTCTTGGGGGCCTCTTGGGCAGTCTTGGACGCCTCTTGGCCCGTCTTGGCGCCCTCTTGGGCTATTTTGGGGGCCTCTTGGGGACATCTTGGGCCGTCTTGGGGCGGTCTTGGAGGCCTCTTGGACCGTCCTCAACGCCATGAAAGGCGAAAAGCCGTATATGCTAGAAACGTACGATTTCCTTCAGAAAATCATTGATTTTGGCCTCGTGGGGCCCTCTTGGGACGCCTCGTGGGCGCCTCCTGGGGCGTCGTGGAGGCCTCTTGGGACGTCTTGGGGCCGCCTTGGGCGGTCTTGGGCTCTCTTGGAGCGCTCTTGGGCCGTCTTGGGCGCTTCTTGGGCCGTCTTGGGCCGTCTTGGGCGCCGTCTTGGCCGCTTCTTGGGCTGTCTTAGGCGCCTAAGACGGCCCGAGAAGCGCCCAAGAAACGTTTTCCTATGATGTCTCGAGCGAAACGCTGTTTTTAAGCCCCGAAGGCCGTCCTACACGATAAAAAACTAAGCGGGAGGGCAATTAGATCGCGGGTCCGCGGATGCCAACCCCCTCGAACTCCCCCAAGTCCAATTTCTTCCGACTAACGGACCGCACGCTAACGCGCGCTTTCCGTCATCCGGGTCTGGCGATGCCACCCCCCTCGAACTCCCCCAAGTCCAATTTCTTCCGACTAACGGACCGCACGCTCACGCGCGCTTTCCGTCATCCGCCGCCCCCTGTCGATTCATCGCAGGGGTGCCTGGCGTGCTGGACTTTTACGGTTTTGGTTTTGGTTCTGTTTCCACACAAAAAAACTCTCCCCGTGGGTTTCGGCCTGTCCCGCCGGGGTCCCGGGAGGCCCTTCCAATTGAACAAAGTCCAGAAAAAATCCACCAAGATGGCTCCAGATGGCGTCCAAGATGGCCAAGATGGCCCAAGATCGCCTCCAAGATGGTCCAAGATGGCCTCCAAGTCCGCCCAAGATGGTCCAAGACGGCCTCCAAGACGGCCCAAGAGAGTCCAAGACGGCCCAAGACGGCCCAAGAGGCCCCCCAGAGGCCTCCCAGACGGCCCAAGACGCCTCCAAGAGGTCCTCCAGGAGGGCCCGAAGAGGCCAAAATCATTAATTGGCGTTTGAAGGATTTTGGCATTCGCTGCTTCTCGGCTTTCCGACGACCCAAGGCGGCCCAAGAGGCCCCCAAGATCGCCCCCACAGCGCCCAAGAGGCCTCCAAGATGGCCTCAGAACTGCCCAAGAGGCCCCCAAGACGGCCCCAAGAGAGCACAAAGACAACCCAAGAAGCCTCCAAGACGCCCAAGATGGCCTCCAAGACGGCCCTGGGGCACTCCAAGAGGGCCCCAAATCGTACCAGACAGGCCTCCCAACCGGCTTCCGACGGCGTCGGATGGGCCAGGAGCCCACCAAGATGGCCGAAGTTGGCTCGAAGCTGGCCCAAGACGGCCCAAGAGGCCTCCAAGAGGGCCTCCATGAAGGCCAGAAAAGGCAAAAAACCATGATGTTCCTTCGGTTTTCGAAGGATTTTGACACTTGCTTCGTTTCGGCCTTCCGACGGCCCGATACGGCCCAAGAGCCCCAAAAGATCGCCCAACAATCGCCCAAAAGGCCTCCAAGATGCCCCCAGAACGGCCCGAGAGGTTCTGTGGGCTGTGGGCAGCCTGTCGTCTGGATCCTCTTCGAACCCTCTTCAGGGTCTCCTGGGGTTCTCTCCGGAGCCTCTAGGGGCCCTCGTGGGTCGACTGATCTCTTCGATGATTGTCCGGCTCTCGTGGGCCGTCTTGAAGGCTTTTTGGGCCGTCCTGGGGCCATACTACGGGCTGTTGGGGGTCTCGGGCCGTCTTGGAGGGCGCCGCTGTGGAGCCTGGTGGGAAGCTCCTGGGGCCCTCTTGGGGCTGCCTTGGGGGCCATCAAGGGCTCTCTTGGGCTGTCTTGGGGTCTCCTGGGTAGTTTTTGTTGGCCCTCTTGGGGCACTTGTAAGGGCCTTCTGGACCGCTTTGGGCTTTGGGGCGACCTGGGACGCCGCTGGAGCCATCTGGGGCGTTCTAGGCCCGAAATGGCGAGAACATGAATAAAACCGACAGAACATCTATGAATTTGGCATCGGGGGGCGCGTTATCGGGGTCCTCTTGGGCCGTCTTTGATGGCTCCTGGCCGGTCACCAGGCCAGCTGGTGCCGTCGTGGGTCCGTTGGGGTCCTCTTGAGCCTCCTGGCGCCTTCCGGAGCGTCTCAGAGCTGTCTTAGGGCTGTCTGAGGCCGTCCAAAGGCCATCTGGCGACCCTCTGAGCCCGTCGAGGGGCGTCCGGGGGGCGCTCCAAGCGCTTTGGGGGGCTCTGGAATGTTTTTACCCGCTCGCACTCTTCGCACGCGCCCCGACCGGAATTGTAGTACAGATGACGTTGAGCTTCAAACCTACTTCATACACCTCGCCCAACAGTGCCATAGCACGCTGCCACTGCTCGCCGTTTCCGCACGCGCTGATCCCAGCGGTGTAGCTGATGGTGTTGGGCTTCAACTCTACTTCATACATCTCGCTAAGTAATGCAATAGCACGCTGCCACTGGTCGCTCTTCCCGCACGCGCTGACCCCAGCGCTGTAGCTGACTAGGGCTGTCCCATGGACTACGTCTAGGGAAGCTGCATGACATGAACGGCCATGTGTTTGTGAACATGCTGCCGAAAAGGTTGAAAGGATGACATGGGGCACGGCCCTCGCAATCCGCGCATGCCACTGCGTGCTACTGCTTGCTGTCGGGGTCGTGTGCTGTTGGTAATGCTTGCCGCTGCTGCGTGCTGTTGCTGCTTGTGCCTGCTGGCTGGTGCTGATGGCCAGTTCTGCTTGGTGCATGCAGCTGCCCAGTGCCTGCTGCTGCTTGCTGTTGCTGTGTGCTGCCGCTGGTACTGCTGCCTCTGCCTGCTTCATGCTGTGTGCTGCTGCTGTTCGCTGCTGCTGCTTGACGCTGCAGGGTGCTGTTGCTGGCTACTTCAGCTTGCTGGCGCAACCTGCTGCAAGGGGAGGATCGAAGGGTCAGGATCCAGGAGATCGAGGAGGGACGGGTTGGCCCATCTTGGTGCCACCTTGGCGGCCTCTTGGGCCGTCTCGGAGCCCCTGTTGGGCTGTCTGGGAGCCCTGCTGTGCCTCCTGTGGCCGCCTCGGGGGCCTGTCGTGGGTCGTCTTGGGTCGCTCTTGGGGGCCTCTTGGACCGTCCTGGGCGCCCAGAGGCCCGGAAAAGCGAGCATGCGAAAGTCATTCGAAACCCGTTGAGACTTCACTTCTCTTTGCTCCTGGGAACCATCTCGGGGTGATCACCTGGGGGGCGTCTGGGGGCGTGTTTACAGCCTCTCGGCCCATGTCGGACCGCCTCGGGGCGCTCTTGGGCTGTGCAGTAGCTCTCTCGGCCCGTCTTTGCGCCCTCTTGGGCGGTCTAGCGCCGCTCGTGGGCCGTCCTGGGGCCATCTTGGGACTCCATGTGGCCTTCTTGGGGCGTCCCGGGCGCCAGGGGCGCACCAGGGCAGGTTTGTGCCTACTCGAGCGTCGTATTCTAAACATGTGCGCTTTCCACCCGGTTTTACACGATGTTTGCTGATTGGGGCATCGTTGGGGGACACCTTGAAGCTCGCCTGAGGCGTCTTGGGTGCTTCTCGGGCAGTCTTGAGGCTGTCTTGGACGTGTTGGATGGCTCCTGGGCCATCTCGAAAGTTTTTTGGACCATCTTGGGGGGCCTCTTGGGACCCCCCTTCGCCACCTCAGCCGTCACGGCAAAAGCATGACTATCACGGAAGCTATGTTATGGACGATAGGTCGTGTAAGGTATGTGCGCAGTGTGACCTGGAGGCGAACGTATGTGGTGCTGGCTCTGTGTGATGCAAGCCATGTCGAGCAAGCTATGCTGTGTCAGCTACAGTCGGCCTTGATTGGACAGGACACGCGAGAGGACGCAAGACCCTTCCAAAGGCCACATTGCCATCGGAATGCAGGAGGCATGGGTCGCGAGACACAAGACACAAAGGTACCCTTGATTTGGCAGGGTCGACCTACTAATCCGGGCCGACTGTACGTGGTGCACGCCATGTAGTCGAAGCGATGTGATTGAAGCTGTGTCGTGTGAGCTCAATCACGGGGCGCCCACGAGGCGCCCACGAGGAGGCACGGGCGGAAACGTGGCGCAACCTCCACACACGCCCAAAGCGCAAGGCACCCACGATGCGCCCACGATGCGGCACGAGCGGCAACTTAGCGAACACCCGACATAGCAAAATCAGTCCCCCAACAAAGCCAAGTAAGCGCCCCTAAGTGCAAGCAATGTCTGAGGAGTCACATATGGTCGTATGGAATCAGGAACGGTAGCAAGATACACGATACCATATGGTATGGTGGGTTGTCTTCACCTAAGCATCAACTGGACGATTTTAGTATGCACGCCGATGCGATATTTCCACCGGCCCTTGAGGGCGTGAGTGGTTTAGGGCGTTGCCTCTTCCCACTCAGCCTATTCCCCTTCGGGGAGGGTTTCATCACTGTTCCCTATTAGTGTACACCCCCTCCACGATCCGGCCAGTAGCCAACCGGGAACAACGCCGACCCCATGATCCCCCCCCACCATCCCTGTAAAAAACATGACACACCCTGCCTTCACATTTAGAACATGCGCGGCCGCCCCGCGATCATTTTGTATTTGTAGTTTACAAGGACGGCCGGGATGCCAACAGATCCCACCTGCCGTCTAGGGGCAGGTGGTCCACCGACTGCTTTGACACATCAATGGCTGCTGCCTTCTCGCCTTCTCGTTTCCGATGGGCTTTCGAAGCCTCCAATTGGCTCCAAAATTGGCCGAGAAAGCTCCACGCAGGGCCCGAGAGGCTTCCAAACTGGTGCCCAGAGCGCCTCAGCGCAAATGCTGGCGTAGCAACAATTGCGGCGCACGCAGGTGGAGCCCCCATTGTTCCCAGTGGCTGGCGCACCTGGTGCGGCTGGAGCACGTGGAAAACTGGGCGCAAGTGGAGCACGTGCCGCACCTGGCGCGCTTGGGCCTCCAGGGTGTCGGGTGCATCTGCAACCCGTGGCTTCTGCGGCGTGCTTACGCAATATGCTGACGCCCGGGTGTTACTTATGTGTTGGGAGGGCGGGTGGCAGATATCAAGACGGCTTGCTGGCGGGTGTGTCGCTTGACCCCTCCCCCTACCCCTCCCCTGGACCTGGACGGGACGGGCCGCGAGAAGGCACACCTCAATGATTTTCCTTATAGGTGTTGGGCCCCTGTTGGACTCCTGGGGGGGGACCCTCATGGCCCCCCTTTCTTTGACCGACCTCCTCCAAGATGGCCCCACGATGACCCCCAAGGCGCCCAATAGTGCCCAAAGGTGGCCTGAAGAGGGCCCCTCGGAGGCTCCTCCGAGGCACCCACGATGCCCCAAGAGGCCCCAGCACCGCCGAGAGGACCCCAAGACACCCCAAGAGGATTTCAAGAATTGTTCAAGAGATATCCGAAGAGACTCCCAGGGGCATCCAAGCGGCCGCTGGCCTTTCTGCTGGCCCTCTTGCTCATGCTCCTGCTCCTCCTCCTCCTCCTCCTCCTCCTCCATCTGCTCATCCTCTTCCTCATCCGCCCGCTCCTCATCCACCTCCTCCGATATCCTCCATCCTCCCCCTCTTGGGGTACACGGCTGCCCCTACTCTCCATTCCACTGCAAGCTCCTCCACATCACTGATCAGGGCAACTCGCCAGGGCATCGTTTCTGGATGGGCTGGTGGGGTTAGGCGAAGCGCCTAGACTCTACGATACGGTTGCAGCCATGCTGTGTAAGCTAGTATGTGCAATCTGCATGCTGCAAGCTTTGTGGTGTAAGCTATGTGATGCAAGCTGGGTGGTGCAGTCTGCGTGGTGCGCGCCATGTGATGAAATCTACATGGTGCACGTTGTTGTGAAATCTACGTGGTGCAAACTATGTGGGGCAAGCTATGTGGTGTAAGCTGGGTGACGCAAGCTATGTGGTGTAAGCTACGTGGCGCCCACGAGGCGCCGATTGGCGGGCATCCGAGGAGACCTCGGCATGAATTGCCAGCGCGGTGCGCCGACGAGGCCCCCACGAGGCCCCCAGTGCGGGGAGCCCGCGAGGCGCCCCCAGGGGGGGGGGCACCAGCCCAAACCCCGACATACTCCCCCCACCCAAGCGGCGAGCGCCCACGAGGCGCACACGGGCGCCCATTAACCGCGCACCAGCCGAACCCCCACCGTACACATCCGGTTACATCTCTGCACTGATGAGAGCTTATCTGTGATTACAGAATAAGCGGGCCTGTTCCTTATCGCGACTCTCCTTGGGGACTTCCTGGGGCTTTCTCGGGGTCTGCGTTGCGACCTCTTGGGCCGCCTCTGGCATTGGGGCGCCCTTGGGCTGTGCAAGGGCCCTCTGGAAGCCATCGAGGGCACTCTCGGGCCCTCTTGGGCTGTCTCGGGGCTCACTTGGGCCAGGGTGGCGTCGCCCCTCGAGTGGAGCCGCTGAGGCACCGCGGGCTCGGGGAAGTAGCAACTATACCCTTCTGGAGCGCATAACGCCCTGTATTGTAATATAGATGACGTCGAGCTCCAGCCTCGAGTCCCGCATCTCGCCCAGCATCGCCGAAGCCCGTTGCCACTGCTGGCCCTTCTCGCACGCGCTGATCCCAGCGCTGTAGCTGACGAGTGTGAACCCGTGGATTAAATCCACCGCGTGCTGAGCCTTGGACTCGCACACCGTAGGTGACCAGCTCGTCGAAGTTGAACAGCTCGGGCGTCCCTGGAGCGGTAGGGGCGACCTTCGGAGGCACATGTGACGGTCACGTTCGAGGGCAATGGTTGGGGGCTGTGTGGGGACCATGTTTGGGGGCGCTTGGGGGTTACGCGTGGGGTTGGACGTTCGGGGGCCACGCTTACTGGGGCGGTAGTGGCGACCTTCGGAGGCTTTGTGTGGGCCGCCTTTGGGGGTCGCGTTTGGGGGCCACGTGTGGGGCCGACGTTTAAAGGGCCACGTCTGGGGGCCACCTGGAAGCGCGAACAAAACATGCTAATTTGCTACTGTCGCGCAGGGCCTGGGCGCGATTAGCAACAAAAATCAAGTTTTCAGTTACAGTCAGAGTGAGGGGGGCACGTTTGCGGGCCTCGGTTGGGGGTCGCGCAGGGAGGTCTTGGGGCCATCTTGGGGGTCTCGGGCCGTCTCGGAGGTCGCTTTGGGCTTTCTTGGGCGGCATCTTGGGCCCTTCTTGGGGCGTCTTGGGGCCATCTTGGGGGTCTCGGGCCGTTTCGGAGGTCGCTTTGGGCATGGTCGGGCGGGGTCTGGGGCCCAGTTAAGGCTGACTTGGGAGTCACTTGAAGCTCTCTTAGCCCGTCTTGGGGCCCTCTTGGGCCGTCTACGGGCCTTCTTGGGCCGTCTGGGGGCCTTCCTGGGGCCCTCTTGAAACCGACAGGTGCGATGTGGGAAGCCCCGAAGGCCATCCTTGGCCGTTGTGGGCTCGAAATGGCTGGAACAGGAAAACCTTCAAAACCTATGGAAAACGCACAAGTGCTGCCCCTTGGCGCCGTCCAAGCGGTCCTCGGGGGCCGTCTCTGAAGCCTTTTTGGACCGTCAAGGGGCTCTGGTCGGGTCGACTTCGGCCCTTGTGGGCGTCTGTGAGGCCGTCTTGGGGCGATCTGGGGGTCCTGGAGCCGTCGGCGAGCGCTCCAGGGGCCTCCTGAGGCTGTCGAGGAGCGCCCCAAAGGCTCCCCGGCCGGCCCGCGGGCCTTCTGGGCGGCCCGGGGCGCTGCCGCAGATTTTCCTCCTCGCACGCGCCGCGACCAGAATAGTAGTACAGACTAAGGCGAACCCGTGGACTTCGTCCACGTCATCTTTGGCCAGTCTTGGCTCGAAACGGCCGTCTTGGGCCTGTCTTCGATCGAAATGGCGAGAAGTTGGAAATCTGTGAGAAACAAGTAGAGGAATCAATGATTTCGTTTGCCGCGGCTCGTCTGGAGCGTCTTCGAGCGGTCTTGGGCCGTCTCGGAGGCACTCTTGGACCGCTTCCTTCTCTTCGTCCGCCTTCCGCTCTACCTCCGCCTAGGCAGCCTTCGGAGCGTCGCAGACGGTTATGGTGGGTCTGCGGCGTCTCGCCGCTTGTCAACTTTGGAAACACCTGGGGCCTTGAAAAAATCCCCCAGAGGGCTCTGGTGACTTTTTTCCAGTTGTCTTTTCGAAGCATGATGGCGGGCGCTGCCGTCTCCTTGGGAAGGGTTTTGGGGCCTCTCGGCGTTTCTTTTCGAGTTCCTGGGGGCCTGTTGGGGCCCTCGTTGGCTGTCTTGCGGCCTCCTAGGGGCCTCTTGGGGCCCTCTTGCGGCTTGTTGGGGGCCTCTCGGGGCCCTCTTGGGCCGTCTTAGGTGCCTCTCGGGGCCGCCTTGGGCGCCTGTGGGGCCGTCTGGAAACCCTCTTGGGCCATCTTTGGCCGCTTTTGGGGATGTCTTGGGTGCTTCTCGGGCTGCCATGGGCGCCACAGGAGCCGTCCAGCGGCCGTCTGGGGCCGTCGTGGAAGCCTGCCGGGGCCCTCCTGAGGCGTCTTGGGGCGATCTTTGGGGCCTGTATTGTCGTCTGGGACGCTTTACAAAAGAAAAACACGGAAAGTACGAATATGCACGTTTTCCCTCAGGTTTGGTATTACTCTTGCTTGTGCGGGCTGTGTCGGGCGTTTTCTGGGAGCCCACTTGAAGTTTTGTGGGGGCCTTTTGGGCCGTGTAGAAACTATATTGAGCGCCTTCGAGCGCTCTAGTACCGTTTTGGAGGCGCCTCGGAGCGCTTTGTTGGAGGCGTCCCAGGGCGTCTCGGAACGTTTTTGGCCTATCTTGGAAGCGCACCGGGGCCTGCTGGGTCTCGTCGGGGCCCGGGGCGCCGATAACCCGTATCGGACGCCCGCCCTGGTCCCTGCAATGTAGTAGGAGACTAGGGATGACCCGTGGACTCCGTCCACGAAATCTTTCTGGAATGGTTCTCGGAGGAACGGCGGAGATTGTGCCGAAAACCTATCGTACGGCGGCGGCCAGGGCGGCGGCAGCGAGACCGCGCCGTCGTGTCCGAACTCTAGCAACGCTCCAGCAGCTTGGCCGTCGCGGGGCCGCCGTCGTCGCCGTCATCGTCGGAGTCGTTGTCGTCGCCGCCGCGAGGCCGCCGTCGTACCCGTCGTAGTCGACGTCGTTGTCGTGGTGATGGTGGTCGTCGTCGTCGGTTGTGGGCACCAGAAGGAGGCTGGCGACGTCGGTAGGACTGGCCCGTGGACTCCGCCCACGAGATCTGCACGAAGTGGCATCTGATTGCGGGGCCCGGCCTCGCATTCCGCGCATGCTACTGCGTGCGGTTGCTTGATGCCGCTTTTGTGTACTTTTGGTCGTGCTTTAGGCCGCTGCTGCGTGTTGTTGCTGCATATGGTTGCAGGTTTTTGCTGATTGCCAGTTCCGTTTGGTGCGTGCTTCTACCCGCTGCCTGCCGCTGCTTGCTGCTGTTGTGTGCCGCTGCTGCTGCTGTCTGCTTCGTGCCCACGGGGGAGATCGATGCTGCCCCAAGGCGATCTAAATGTCGCACGGTGCATTGCGCATGGGGGCTTACTTGGGGCGCGCAGGGAGACGCGTCCTTTTGAGCGCCGTCTCCGCGCCCCTCTGGGATCAGAGTGTGCTCGGGACTGCGTTCCATGGAGGCCTCTTGTGTACCTCGCCTCACTTGGGCGGCAGCGGCGAAGGGCGCCCCGGAGCTGGGAGGCAATAGCAAAGGGAAGTACCGCCCATGGTGCTGCGCATTGTTCGGCGCTCCTTCGCTCGCGCCTGCACCCACGGAGGAGGGCAACACTCCCTATGCGGCCACTGGTGGCGGGCGTTTCCTTTTCCTTGTGAACCGTTTGGGGGCCCCCCGGGGTTTCTTTTCGGCCTCCAGGGGGCCTTTTGGAACCCCCTTGGACCGTCTAGCGGCCTCCCTGGGGCCTCCTGGGGCCCTCTTGGGCCTTCCTGGGTGCCCCGTGAATCGTCTTGGGACCGTCTTGGACGCCTGTGGGGCTGGCCTGGGGCGGTCTTGGGGTCGGCTCGGGTCGTCTTTGGCCGCTTTTGGGGCTGCCTTGGGTGACTTTTGGGCCGTCGTGGGCGCGTCAGGAGCAGTCCTGAGACCGTTTGGGGCCGTCATGGGGCCGTCTTGGGCCGTCTTGAGGCCCTCACGGGGCGTTCCTGAAGCGTCCTGGGGCGATTTGGGGGGCGTGAGCTGTCTTCTTGGACGCATTGAAAACGGAAAGCACGGAAGCTGCGAAAATGCACGTGTTCATAAGTTTGACGCCTTGACAGGCAGGCTCTGCTCCGCGCGGTTCGCGAAGAGTTCCCTGGGCTGACACCCTGGGCTGACTGGCGTTACTCCCGCCCGTCAAGTCTTTTCCTGGGCAACAGTCCAGTCCGCTCCGAAAGCGGGGTACGACGGCTGCCTCGCGGGCGATGCGCCGGCAGTCGTGCGCCTCTTCGAGCTGCTCGTGGCCAGCCTCGCTACGGTGGGCCTCCAGCTGAGCACCGGCCTGGGCAACTGCGAGGTGGTCCCCACTGGCGGAGACGCATCCGACATGTCTCTGGACGGTTTCCCGCCGGGCTTCCGCCTCCGTGCCGATCGCAGTTTCGAGCTTCTCGGGGCGCCGGTGGGAGACGCGGACTTTTGCGCGGAGCACGCCAAGCAGCGGGTCGCGTGCGCCACCGCGCTGCTGGAAGCTCTGGGGGAGCTCGACAAAGCGCACGTCGCACTGCACCTCCTGCGCCAGTGCGCCTCCTTCTGCAAGCTGGGCCACTCCGCGCGCGTGGTGCCGCCCACCGCGCACGCCGCCTCTCTGCTGGCCATGGACGACGCTGTCCGGGCCTGCCTTGAGCAACTGAGCGGCTGCTCGCCCTCCGACTCCTCCTGGCGGCAGGCTCAGCTCAAGGCTCAAGGTCAACAAGGGAAGACTTTGCGTGCGCTCTGCCGCGGAACACGCAGCTGCCGCCTACATCGCTTCCAGAGCGAAGAGCACCGACCTCTGTCGGCAGCTCTACCCTGGCAACTTCAACAGCGCTGACCGCGACAGGGGTAATTAGCCTGGCGGCTGCGGTGCAGGCCCACAATGCAGTCGTGCGGGACGCCGACCGGATGGTGTTCGACCGCGCGCAGCACGGCAACCAGAAGGCCCTCTCCGACATGGTGGACAGCGCCGCGCTCGGCGGGCTCCTGGCGGGCGCCACCCTGGCCGGCAGGGCGCACCCCTCCCTGATGCAGGCCCCAGGCACTGCCGCGTGGCTCCAGGCGCCGCCCTGCGAGGCCACCAGCACCGCATTCCTGCGCGGCCCCATGCAGGTCGGCCTGCAGAGGCGGTTGCGAGTCCAGCTCCTGCAGGAGGAGTGCTTCTGCCCAGCCTGTGGCGACGTCATGGACGTCTTCTGCGACCACGCCCTGGTCTGCGCCTGCAGCGGCGACTGGGCCAAACACCACAACGCCCTGCGCAACCAGGCCTTCTTCGACGCCCTGGACGCGGTTTCACGCCGGGGCGGAGTTGGAGCGCCTGGGGCTGCCAGCTCCGCGCCCCGCCGGAAAGGCCACCCCCAGTGCCTGCAGGGCGGACCTCAGGTGGACGACAACGGCCGCCGCCCTGCCGACGTCTACCTGCCGCGGTGGTGCAACGGCACAGCGGCCGCCTGGGACTTTGCAGGGTTGCGCGCCGATCTCCTCGCCGCGTCGGCAGCTCCGTCAAGCGCGGCGGCGGAGCGGCACGAGGAGTTCGAAAGGCAGCGCCAAGACACCGCGCGGCTGTGCGCTGCGCAGGGATTCTTCACCTTCGTCCCCATGGCGGTGGAAGCCCACGGCGGCGGGTGGGGCCGAGAGGCATGCAAGGCACTCGGGGTCCTGGCCAAGCGGGTGGCTGACGCCACGGGGGAAGACGCCGCACTGATTGCGGACCAGCTCGCCCATCGACCTCCCTGCGAAGGGAGAACGCGCGGGCGGTGATACGGCGCCTCCAGAAGCAGTCTGGAGGGGCGGGGGTGGCACAGCGGCCCGCCTGGCCGCGGCTACGGCTGCCTCCACGGCGGACGCCGTGTGAGGTGCCCCCGGCGCTGCCTAGCGCCCCCCCGTCCACCCCCCCGCCCTTGCTGGGCAGCACGGGCGCCCCCAGCGCCCTTTCGCCAGCGTCGCGCCGGCGACCCTTCACGCGCGCCGTCCGGCCCTTCCTCGGCGGGGCGGTGGATGGACCCCGCAGAGGACAATCCCCACCAAGCCGCAGCGTGCTGGGCTCGGTCGGCCACCCCGCCCAGGTCGCCGCCTTAGGAGCCGTAGCCTCGTCGCGGGTGGCTCTTCTCTCCTGGCCCCTGGCCTGGCCCATCTGCTTGCGGTTGCTTCCCCCCCCTCCTTGTCCTCCTCCTCCTTCCCTTTCTGCTCTCTGCTTCCCTCCCTTTCCTTTCCTCCTGCTCCCTGCCTGCTGTCCCCGCCTGGCCCCTCTTCTGCCTGCCCGCCCGCCCCGCGGGCCCTGGCCTCCCGCCTGGGCGTTCGTGGTTGTCTGCCTGCTTCTCCCGTCCTCGTCCCATTCCGCTGGGCAGCGCAACCTGCCCTGGACCAGCGTGGCGAATACACATGTATCGGGCGTTGGTAGAACTGGGTTTAGTGGAACCTGGTTCAGTGATCTGAACCGGGGGCGCCCCCCCCGGAACTGCCGTCACCCGAAAAACACTAGCTATGGCAAACCTGGTTTAGTGATTCTGGCCAAATCAAAAGCTCCGGGGCCCTACCACCAACCGGGTCCCCTTCCCCGGGGTCCTGGCCACACCCGAATGCAGGTGCATCCCCGCGGAGCTCCGACCGTTTCTGCTCGTGCAGGGTCGCAGTGCGCCAAGGCGGCAGCGCGGAGCTGCGCTCCGCTCCTGGCCCTGGTCGGGCAGGGGCGGGGGGCCGACGGGAGGTTGTCCGTTCCTGACGTCCTGAGTCCTCCCGATTCCCTTAGGGGGGCACATGCGAACCCTACCCCTACCCCCCACGATTTCTGAGGGGTAGGGTGGGGTCCACTTCGCTCGGGAGCTCCCGAACGAAGTGAACCCCACCCTCCCCCCCAGAAATCGTGGGGGGTAGGGGTAGGGTTCGCATGTGGCCCCCTCTTTGGGGCGATGTTTGCTTGTGCGAGCTCTCTCGGGCGTCTTTTGGGAGCCCGCTTGGAGCTTTTGGGGGGCCTCTTGGGCCGTCTGAAGGCTATCTTGAGCGTTTTTCGCGCTCGTGGGCTGTCTTGGAGGCCCTCATGGACAGTCTCGGGGCCGTCTGGGGCCCTCGAGCCTCCGTGGGCAGGCCCTCCGAAGCCGTCGTCCGCCTGGGAGCGCGCGGGGCCCAGCCGGAGAGGTCTACTGACATTTGGCCTTTGCCCTCCGCCACGCGCTTCCGCCGGCCATGCAGGAGAGGCAAGCGTGAACCCGTGGATTAAATCCACGGTGTGCTGAACCTGGAACTCGCATACCGTGGGCAACTTGTCGAAGTTGAACAACTCGGTCGTCCCTGGGGCCGTGTCGGGGGCATGTGGGGCCCTACTGCGAGCCTGTCTGGGGCGGCTTGAAGGCCTCTTGAAGTTTTTTGGGGCGCCTCTGGGGCCGTTCCCGGGCTGTCCCCCCGAGCCTCTTCCGGGGGACAGCCCAGGAAACCTATTGTGCGTGCGTGCTTTGCGTGCGTGCTCCTGTGAGAGGTCGGGAGGGTGTCCCGACGGATGCTACTACAGGGGGGTGCGTTGTGACATCTGTCGGGGCTCGCTCCGGAAAGCCCGAAGACGGCCGATGCGGGGGCCAAGACTGGCTCCGTGCGGCACTCCAGAGAACACCCGACGAATGCTACAACAAGGGGGTCAGTTGTATCATCCGTCTGGCTTTTCACGGGAGCTTTCAGAGGCCTCCTCAAGCACTCTTGGTCAACGGGCAACTTCTGGTGCGTCTTGGGGGGCCACCTGACAGTCGAGTGAGCCGTCGGGGGCCTGTCTAGGGCCAGCTTGGAGCCCTCCTGGGCCATTTTGTTGCGCTCGTTGGCCGAAAGGCCATCGTGGGGCGATCGCCCGAGTGGGGCTGTTCTGGGCCATCATGGCGAGAGCGTGGGAAACATTGAAAACACTTGTTGCGTCGGCGGCTAGGCAGGGTGACTGCGCTGGCGGAGGGCAAGAAGAAACATTGGAAACACACGAGACTTTTGCTTGATGTCTGGTCTCGTGGGTCTGGTTTCGGAATCCTCGTGGGCCCTCTTGTGTCGTACCCGGGGCCCCTTGGGCCATCTTCGGGCCATGGTGGGGGTCTGGGGCCGTCTGGAAATCTCGTGTTGGCCCTCCTGGGCAGCTCCTGGGGCGTCACGGGGGGGCAACCTGAAGCTTCGTGAGGCTCTCCAGGGCCCGTTCCAGGCCGTCTCGGGGCCCTCGTTGGCAGTCTTGGTGGGCTCGCGAGAGCCTATTGAACCATATCGGTGTTATCTTAGAAAGACCTTGAGCCGTGTGGGCCGTCCTGGGCCCGTCATTGGGTGGAAAACCTTGGAGAATGCATAATTATGATATGTTTTTTTCGCCGCGTGGTGCCGTCATCGGGTCCTCCTGGGTGGGGGTCTCGGGCCGTCTTGGAGCTCGCTTTGGTGCCTGTTGGGCAACTCCAGGGGCTCTGTCGGGGGGGCAACTCCAGGGGCCCTGTCGGGGCTATCTAGGGGGCCACCGGGATCTCCATGAGGCTGTCTTGGGCTTCCCTCTGGCAATCTTCGGGCCCTCGGGTGCCGTCTTGGGGCACCTGGCGGGGCCCCCTGGATCGTCTTAGGGCAACCCGGGGTGGCCCTGCAACCGTCTGGGGCCGTCCGTGGCCGCAAATGGCGAGGACACGGGAAACCTTCGAACACCAGAGGGCAGTCCATGTCTTTGGCCTCGGCGGACGGTCGTCGGGGTCCGGCTGGGCCGTCTTCGGAGGCACCTGGTCCGTCGGCGGGCGGTCCTCTGCTGTCATGGAGCTCCGTTGGGTCTCTCTTGGGATGTCCTCGCGCCCTCTGGAGCGTCTCGGAACAGTATGCGGGCTGCCTGAGTCTGAGGAGGCCGTATTGCGGCGGAACGCTCCGGGCGCTCGGGGGCAGCTCGCTACCTTCTGGCCACTTTCGCACGCGCAACAACCATAATTGTAGTACAGACTAACCCCCTGCTGCTGATAAAAATGACCCCCCCTTTACACGCTAGAGTTGATTATCCACGGCCAATAAGAGTTTGGTCAGGGGCGCGGGGCGCGGAGGCCGAACTTCTTTGATCACTGTGAAAAGTTTATCATCCAGGTCAACTTCCTTATGTTGAGATAGCAACATCAAACGAAGCGAAGACGTTGTCGAGGATGTCTCAAGCCAAACCAGCAGCGTTCTCTGTATCTCTCTCTCTCTCTTCTGTCTGCTCTTCTCTTTCTCTTTCCGTTTCCTCCCCCCTGCCCCCACTGAACTTGTTTTTTTTATCGCTGTGGTTTACTATCCACGGAAACCGAGGCACGTGAGCTACCCTACACGAGCAGATGAAAATCTGAATTTCCATTGTTTGATTACATATTAAATCCAATAGGTTTGGAACTTTGGCGTTTCTCCTCCTCCTCCTCCTCCTCCTCCTCCTCCTCCTCCTCCTCCTCCACCTCTCTCCTTCTGTCTGTCTTTCTCTACTTCTGGGATCTCGATCCTCGATCCTCGGACTTCGATTCTCGATCCTCGATCCTCGGCTGTCGGTCCTCGTAACATCATCTCTCTCTCCTCCCACATGCTGGCCTCCGGTAAGCAACATTTATAATCCCCCCGCGACCCCGAACTTTATTATCCCTGTGGCATCAATCTCGGCGGCACAGGGTTAGGGGTGACCCGTGAACAACGTCCACGACATGTCCACGAACTGGAAGGTGATTACGGTGCCGAAAAGCTGAGGCTACAACGTGGGGCTGGACCCTAGCATTCCGCGCATGCTATTGCGTGCTGCTGCTGCTGCTGCTGCTGCTGCTGTTGTTGCGTATCGATGTTGCTTGTGGCTGCATAGAGGGCTGCGGGGAGCCCGTCGTTTGGACCCTCTTCGAACCCTGGTCAGGGTCTCCCAGGGGCGTCTCACGGGCCTGGGGGCCCTGTTTGGCAAGTTTTGGAATCCTCTTGGGCCGTATTGGGAGCCTCTTGGGGATCTTGGGCCGTCTGGAGCCAGCTTGGGCTCGCCTTGGCAGCTCTTCGGGCTACTTGCAACTCCACTGGGCCGTCTTTAGGCTCCCTGCGGCCGTCTTTGGCAGTCTCGGGGCTCGCCTGAGCCCTTTGGGGGGCCCTCTCCTCGTCGTCGGGGCCTGTTGGGGCGCTCTGCGGGGCTCCTGGGGCTCCTTTCAGGCGGGCCGTTCTAGGCCCGAAAGGGCGAGGACCTGCCAACTTGTCGAAAAGACTGGGGGGGTCGATGTTTGGGGCCTCGTCGGACTGCCGCCGGGGTCCTCCTCGGCTGTCGAGGGAGCCTCCTGGCTTGTCTTCAGGCGTTATGGAGCGTCCTGGGCGCTCTTAGGGTCATCTGGAGCTGTGTTTGTGACTGTCTCGGGACACCATCTTGGGCTCCGCCGACCCTTTCTGGACGCCCCGTGGGGCCCTCCGTGTGCGCCACGACGCTCCTACCCTCCATCGGTCCCCAAAGCTTTCTCGCACGCATGTGCCACAGTAGTTATACTTACTAGCGCTGACACGTGGCCTACAGGCCACGACATCTAGCCAAAATCCGTGTTTCGTTCGTGGGAAGGATGCAAATCGGCTGCAAGCATGGTGCGGGTGCTAAAGTTCCCCCAGCGCCTCGCGCGGCGGAGGGGGTCAGAGGCGGCAGGGGGAGGGGAAAGGCAGTAGGGGGGAGGGCTGCGCAAAGCATCTCGCCTCTGTTCAGCACTGTCCTCGTGGAGAAAAGTTGGAGCAACTTGAAACTGTATGGGGGTCTCTCAATGCTTCTTTTGTCCTTGTTGGCGGCCCTCATAGGCCGCCTTAACCGCCACTTGGGCCGTCTTGTGACCGTGTGGAGCTCTTTGGGGCGCCTCTGGGACCGTTTGGGAGCCGTCTTGGGCCGTCCTGCGCCGCTCTTGGAGCCTTTCGGGGATCCTCCTGGGCCGTCTTGGGCGCCACTTGGGACGTTTGGGGGCCGTCTTGGAGCTCTCACGAGGTCCTCTGTCTTCGAAGAATGTGGGGGGCTTCTAGGGCCTGCCGGAATGGTGTGACAACGAAAAGACGAATCTGCAACACACGAACGCTGGCCAAAAGGATTGGAACGGCTCTGGGCTTTCGGGGCTGCCCGTGGGGGCCTTTCTGGACCTCTTTAGGGGCGGTTCCGGGGGCCTGCTGGGCCGCCGTCACGCGTTCTAAAACGCCTTGGGGCCGTCTTGGCCGCCATTTCGGGCAGTCTTTGGGCTGTGCTGGGCCGTGTAAGGAGCGCGACCCGAGGCCCGCAGGGCTGTCCAAGCTGCCCCAGGGGCGCTTTTCGGCTTCCTGGGGCCTCTCGGAATCAGAACAACGATATTGCACATTCTGTCGCGCGCGGGCTCCTGCATCGTAGAAGATCGAAGAGATGACGCTGGGCTCTAGCTTCGCATCCCGCATCTCGCTAAGCAGCATCAAAGCCCGCTGCCACTGATCGCCCCTCCCGCACGCGCTGATCCCAGCGCTGAAGCTGATGATGTCTGGCTCTAGCTTCGCCTCCCGCATCTCACTGAGCAGCGTCAAAGTCCGCTGCCATTGCCCGCCCTTCTCGCACGCGCTGATCCCAGCATTGTAGCTGACTTGTGTGGGCCCGTGGATAATCCACGGCGGCAGTCAGTTCGAAGCCAGCGGCCGAGGCGAAGTTCAATCCATTGGCCATCGTGGGCTTCCTAAAAGGGTAGGGCTGGAACCTGGCTGGGGGCTCTCGACTGTCGGCGTGTGGGGTCCGTTCCCGTCAACGGGGAGCCTTCTCTCGTCCCTCAGGGGCGCTTTTGGCGCTCGGGGGCACCTCACGACCTGTCGCCGCTTTCCCACGTGCACCAGCCAACATTGTAGTACAGATACTAGAGATGACGACACGGGCTGACCCAGGGACTACGTCCACAAGAGCAAAATCGGCGATGTCTCTCGGCGTGCTGCCAACCCAATGCTGCACTCCACGGCAGCTATGCCGGTGGCGAGCCGGCCGCTGGTGGTGCTGATACGTCTGGTGCTGCGGATTCGGGTGCCCTGGGCTGCTCTGAGGGCAGTCGAGATATAGGGCCTAGTGGAACAAGCTTGGTAGCACGGATGACAACCATCGGGCATCTCTGGGCCTCGCGGAACCATCTTGGCGGCTTTGGGGCGCTGGGGTGTGCCTTGGGGTTTTCTTGGGACGGTCCTGGGCCGCCTCGGGGCGCGTTGAGCTATTCTTTTCAGTAGGCCGTCTTCCGTCTTGAGGTAATCTTTTCATCAACCCGCCTTCGATGCGCGTCAGGTCACTCCGAGACCGCGAGGCCCTGCCGGTGAGGAAAGGGCCAGGAGAAACTGAGCGAGGAGCGAGAAAGAGTGAGGGAGGGGAGCCCGGAGCTAGGAGAGAGGAGTGATGATCAAGGGGCGAGGGGCAAGTAGGGAAGAGAGCGGGCTGAGAAGGGATGGACACATGAATCTCCAAGTGGCCTCGACCCGCGCCTGGCCCTCTTGGGTTGCCTATCCTTTCCTGTCGGGGCGAACAAAAAACTTCTGGGGCCTTTTTGTCCGGCCTTCTTGGGATCCCGTGGGCCCTCCCGGGCCTCCTGGAACCATCTGGACGCCCACAGGGTCCACTGCTGGCGGCCCGCAGGGTCAGGAAGCTTTCGGGGGGGAGGGGGGGGGGGGGCGGGCCATCTTGGACCGAGTCGCCCTCAGTCCATCCTGGGGCCATACTGGCGGCATCTGAGGGCCCTGTTGGGCTGTGTTGGGACGCTCTTGGGGATCTCTCGGGCAACCCTGGAGCGGTCTCAGGTGGCCTCTGGGGCCTTCGTGGGCGATCTGAGGCCCAGAAAAGCGAGTGCACGAAGATGCGCCCAAACCCACCAACAAATCTATGATTTGTTCCCCGAGTCTCTCCCAGGGATCCCCTTTGAGCCGTCTTGGGACGCGCTGGGGGTCCCCTCGCTGGAGGGAGGCCATCATGGGCCGCCTTAGGGCGTTCTTGGACTTCCCTGGAACTCTGGGGACGTATTGGGGCTCTCTTGGGCTGTCTAGCGCCTCCTTTGGAACCTGGGCCCCAGCTGGGCCGTCGTAGGCCGTCTTGAAAGGCTTCGGGGGGGGGGCGCGCCGGGGCCTGCCAGAACGATGTTGAATGACATGATCCTGGCACGCGGAACTCCTGGTACTGTAGAGATGGCGTTCGGCTCCAGCTTCGCGTCGCACATCTTCCGGAGCACCGAAATTGCGTGTTGCCATTGATTTCTGCATGCGCTTACGGTCGCAATGTAGTGGCCTGGGAAGAGTTGCGCACCTAACTGTATTCCTTCGCGGAGCAACTGCAATGCTGCGCTCCATTGTTTTGACCGACCACAGCTTTTGATGGCAACCTCGAGGAGTACCGCGCCTTCTCGAGAACTTCTACCGACGTCGAGCATCCGAAAAACATGTGTCCCCACGGCGGCGCTTTCTGCACCCACCTGCTTGACCCAAACTTGAACCAAACATGATTTGCCAAATCCTTCTGTTTTGAAGCCTTGGAAGTGAGGTCCGATAGGGGGGTCCCCTTGAAACCTCCTTGCAACTTACCCACACACGAGGTTCCCGTTCGAGATGCCATCAGAAATCGGGAGAGGGAGGGAAGGCGGGCAGAAGGCGGAGGGGGGAGGAGGGGGGAAGGAGGAAGAAGGGGGAGGGACGGAGGAGGGCCGCGTCGGCAGCGGCGGGACCACGCGCCACGCGCCGCGAGAGCCGCGATGACCATGCAGTCCTCGGGCGCCTCAGCGGCGGGGCTGCTCCACGCTCGGCGAGCAGGCAGCGCGCCCCCAGCGGCTCCGACGGCCAGGCCGACGGTCAGGGCGGCCTCCGCGCAGGCCGCGGTGAGCCCCACGCGCGAGGGCTCGACCGCCTGCCCGCCAGCGCCCGCGCAGACACGGGCGGGGATGGCGGGGCAAGCCAGCTGCGGCGCGCAGGCCCCGCAACTGGGCGCGGCCGCGCGCGCCGCCACGGAGGCTCCTGCAGCCTGGGCCCCGTATCGCAGAATATCTGAGAAGGACCGGGCGAGGTCTTGCGTGGGGGGCCGCCCGAAAGATACTGGAGAACGGTAGTGTGCCCCGATTGGAGCCGCAAGTAGCGGCGGGCAGCGCTGTGATGCCGATGGCGAAAGAAGTGGTGGTGGCGATGTGTGTGCGGGGGTGTTTCTGCTCCTGTGCAGGGCGTGTCCAGAAATAACGAGAACCCCATTTAGAATGTGGGGAATACAATGTAGGAAGCATTGCCTCACGGAGTGGCACATCTACCGACGTTGCGCTCTCTGATTTGCACATGCGCCAATTGCAGATGAATTCTTGACGTCGAGTTGCAGGTGGTTAATTCCAGCCATGCGCTGCGGGTCCCTGTGCACACCTGGATGTCACTTTCAACGTTGCCGACCGATCATGTGCGACTTCGGAGGCTCGCTGGGACCACCTTGGAGGGGATTACCAGCGGCTAGGCCAATTTGGGCGATCTTGGCCACCAAAGCCGCCCTGATCCCACCTGGAAACCAAGTTCTGACCAAATGGAACCACATCGGCCAGCTTCCGGCAAGCCGGGCAGCGGCCATCTTGCTGCGTGTGCCTGTGTGCTGACGGGCTCTCCGTTCTGCACGAGCGCGACAGCGCGTTTGTGCGTGCGCTCGTGGGTGGGGGCGGGGGGCTGGGACGGAAAGAGGTGCTTTTTTGTTCCGAAATGCGTTCAGAGGATTTGATTCTTACTTCCAGCATGAGGAGCCACGCATCTTCCAGTGGCCTCATGCCCCGTCTGAACGCAAAGCATGCGGGCATGTCAGGGGTGGGAACCAGAGGCGATGGGCGCTGGGCACCAGTCGGGCTGGCAAGAGTCGCAAGGGAAAAGCTGCTGCTTCGCAGGAGTTCGCGCGAGGGGAGCTCTAGAGGCGCAGCCTGAGGGCCACAAGCCCTGGAGCAGAGGGTACGCCCCTGCGGGGGATGCCCCTGGTCGATCCAAACACATCGTCGCCCATTTTGAACGCGGACGCAGCTTCGAATCCGGAAGCAGAGGGCACGCGCCCACTGGAGATGCCGCGGCTCAGTCCAGGTCCGCCGTCAACACGCATCAGGACCGGGGGGGGGGGGCGGTCAGGAGCCCAGTCGTCGACCAACGTTGCGCAGGGGCACAGATGCAGCTGATGGGCATGAGAGGAGCAACTAGCGCAAGCAGGCCGCACTGGATGTTCTGGACCACGACTCGCTGGATGGTCCTGAGCAGGAGGAGGAAGAAGCTCTCGGTCGCTGGCGCTTCACTCTGAGGCAAGATGCCCGCCTGGTGGCGCCCCCATCCACCCCGTCCTGTGGCCCTCGTTCCGCTCTCACTATGGCCCACGGAGATAGCTCGATCCTCGCCCATACTGCCAGCTCGCTGGGGAAGAAGGCTCGTTGCAGTATGATTTCTGCGACAGAGTGCCATGCAAATTGCGAAGTACTGGGAGGGATGCAAGACAGAGTGCCCGACGCGGGCTAAAAAGTTGTTTCGGCCAGTGCAGTCTCCAACGTCGACGGGGCCCCTGGTCCGGCGGCGGCACTGCGGTCAACATTGGATCCCACCTCGCCATCACCTCTCCTCCGTGTCTTGACTCCCCCGCCCTGGCCCCTGATCTGATCGTCATCGGTCACCTGCGGTCTTTTCTGGTTTAGGGAATCACGTTCATCAGCGCACATGGTAAAGATGCAGAGATGCTCGACCCAACAATCTCCAGTCTCCTCCTGCAGCTCATCGTTTTTGCGCGCGCTGAGAAGCAAATTAATGCCCTGTGCTAGAGGGGATGGCTGGATCATGGATTTCCAATCCCTGGACCTGTCCGATTGGCTGGCGATGGTCGGCGGAACGACCCTCTTATCACAGACCACCAACTACAGCCTGGCCATGCCCCATGCCCCCACATAGATTTCTTCTTGGTTAGCAGCTCCTTGGTTCCTTGGCCCCAAGCTTTTCTGCAACGGCGACTGCGAGCGAGAATGCCTCCACCGCCTCATCGCCTCCCCGTTTCGATTTGGACCCTCGCTCGGGAATCCTCCACGCGAGCCCGCGCGGCCGAGATCTCCGAGGGGCTCCCTCTAGATTCGCGCCAAGGATGCTCTCGGACGCTCGCTAACCCAGGGCAGGCAGCTTCGGCCACAGCTCACCAAGTCAATCCTGCCGAGCATCTGCCCGACTGCCGGAATCGGGTCTTCTTGATGTCACGTGGACGCCCATTCCCCGCGCATTGCTTGGTTTCATGCGCGCGTGTGTTTCCTCAAGGTGGTACGTGTTGCGTTACAAAGCGGGCGTGTCAGGGCAGCTCAGATGACGAGACTTTCTCCCCAGTTTGGAGTGCGGCCTTTCGCAGTAATGCGCTTGCCGTTTCGGGTCTCCCCGCGCCTGAGCCTGAGCCCGCGGAGCAGGATGAGGCGCAGAAGGCACTCCAGGACCCAGGCCACAGTGCCGTCCGTTGTGTTCAAATTTGTCGTTCAAAGTTTTGTAGCGGTGGGGCACTTTTGCTTAGCGTGTCGCGGTGGCGACATGCGATGCCCTGCAAACGGATAGCGTGTCGCTTCGCTTCGAGGGGTGGGAGGCCGGGAACAACCTGGCACATGGACGCCGAGGGGACGGGGGCGTGGATAGCATGTCGCGCCGAAGCGCGGTGGGCCAGAACTGGCGGCGCGACGCGCTAACCAAAAGTTCCCGTCCGCAGGCCACGATGCCAGTCGTTGTGGCCAAATTTCTTGTTGCAGGTGTTGTGGCCGCCAAGCTGCCCTTGGGAAGACCGTCGCACTCACCGTCACGTGCCGAGGCCCTTTTCGTGTCCCGTCCACTCGTGCTGAATCGATGATGCACATGCGCAAGATAAGAGAGTGGAGGATGTATGCCCTCCCGCCGTCTGTGGTTCGACCTTCCCCCCCGCCCCGCCGCATACTTCGACACCCTTGGCGGTGGTTGCCGAGACGCCCGGGCAGAACGGGGTGGGTCAGCAGGCGCTCCCACGGTTGCGGACATGCCCCTGCTCGTCTCGAGCTGACCCCCGGTCGCCACCCGCGGCTTCCAAGGGCGCGCATCGCTTGTGCCCTCCGACCTCTTCTCCTCCCTCCTCCCCCTCCTCCCGCCTTCTGCTTCCTCCTCCCCCCGCCCATCATCCCCCTTCCCCCCAATCCCGTCTTCCCTCCTCCCTCCATTCCATCCTACGTCATGTAATCGAACTGTCCCTCGCCCACCCCATCCCCCACCCCTCCTCCCCCTTTCCCCTCCTCTCGCCTTCCCTTTCTCTCCTCCGCCTCCTCCCCTTCTTCGGCCTCCCCCGCCTTCCCATTTCCGTCCTCCTCCTCCTCGCCCCTTCTCCCCCCCCACACTGCCAACAGAGGCGGCGGTCCTGGCGGCACCTGGCAAGTCTGGGCCAAGGTCAACCTCGACGGCCTGCGCACGAGTTCAGGCCTCGGGGCACCCTCTCACCCTCCCCCCACGCGCCTGCCGTTGCCAGGTGAAGCAAAAGGAGGACGCAAGGGACGGCGGAGAACCCAGGCATGCCACGGCTCCAAAAATTAGAGGCGGCGGCTTGTTCACCATTCTGGGCCCCCAGAGCCTGATTTCCAGAGCTGGGAAAGTCAAGCTACATCGGAGAAAACGTCAACCCTTGATCTGCACATGAAAACGCAAGGGCAAGAACAAAGGAGGACGGATGCGGTGATCTGTGACCTCTACGGTGTACTTACCATCATCATTTTCTGGTTCAGACCCAGCACTCCACAATCAGTGCGTGGACGGGTTCTTATATATTTCCTAAATAGTTGGCCCTGCGGGCCCATCTGGCCGCCGTGTGGCCACCGTCGCCGCCTCGTCTTTGCCCGCCGCCTCGTCGCCACCCGCTCCGCATTACTCCGCGTTGCTTCACGTTGTTCCGCATTGTTTCGCACTTCTTCGCGTTGCACAGCATTAATGGCACCACAAAGCTTGCACTACACGGATTGCAACACGTATATTGCACCACATAAATTGCGCCATACACATCTACTCCCACGCGCCCGGATTTGACCGCTTTCTGGCGTGTGGGAGTATAAACATCTACTCCCACACGCCCGGATTTGCCAGCCGCGAGTGGGGTCAGGCGGATCACCCCGACAAAGGTGACAGATAAAGCCAGACGTCCACCTTTTGACACAAGGGGGGGTGATCAATCCCGCTCGCAGTCGTTTCAATTCATGTCCTGCGCTCGCGAGCACGAGAGGAGCAAAACGCGCAGGTTTTGTCGCGTGCCCGCGAGGCTGTCGCCAGGGGGCCCCTCCCGACAGAATGCGAAACGTGAAAAACCGCACGCTGCCGCATGGAAGAAACCGGCCGCAAGCCTCAAAAGATGCACAGACTTCTTCGAGGGTGGGAGGGAGGGAGAAGCAGGAACCGGAAACTTAGCAAGTACCTCAACCCCCTTATGGCTAGCCGTCAACCCCCGAATTACACGGGCGACTGTGTCAACTGAGAGTCAGGTAGGAAAGGAGAGGAGCGGCAGCAGGCTAGCTCGTGCGTCGAGACCTCGTCCGATGAGCTGCTGAAGGCATACTCGCTGGCTCACTGGTGTCCGCGGCCTCAGCTCCGAAAGCCAACGCAGCATCTCCTCTGACTCTCCCAATCTCGAGCATAAGCCTTCCTGGGAGGTCCAGAGGGCGTCCTTGATGTGCTTCCATGGAGAACTCCAGAAATTCCTGCTCTGCTCGATCACGGGGTCTGGTAGCTCCGACCGCCTCCTGATCAGGGTGTGGACCATGGTGTATCTGCTCAACGCTCCTGGAGTCTTCCACCTGCCTCGCCGTCGCGCCTCCTCGAAGCCCACCCCTGCCGCGACGGAATTGGCCGCCGCCGCGTGTCGGATGCCGCGGGGGGGCCTGGGGCTCTCGAGCTGGAGGTCGGACAGGAACCGCCCCCCGCGCCCGCCTGAAGCTGTCCTGAATCACGGGCAGCACCAGCTCGTCGCCGCCGATGCCTTCCATCCGCGCCTGAATGACTGCCTTGCACCCGTGTCCGCGCCCGTCTTGAGTTTCTCTCCTCTCACGCCGCCCTGGGATCAGCCCGATTCGCCCGTCCGTGTCGATGCTGGCGTCACCCTGTCGCAGCTGGCACCAGTCCTGCTCGCGCAGCCAGCCGTCCAGCTGCATGAGCGCCGCTGCGCCTTCCATGACCTCCCCTCGCTCGAAGAAGGTCTGGATGATGACGCACATTGCCTCCATCGGGATCGGCTCGCCTTCGCCGCAAAACCCCATGCGCCCCCAGCTCTTGAGGGCCCCGGCGGCCACTGGCAGATGGTTCCGGTGGTCCTCGAAGATGCGCAAGAACCTTTTGTAGCAATAGCTGGCCTTCATGTAGCTCACGCCCTGCGCGTAGCTGGTCCAGAAAGTAGTCCGCCAAGGTCCTGTCCCTCTCGGCCATCGCGTCGAAAGGGAGCTGGCCCCGCTTGACGCCCGCGAGAAACTCCTTCACTTCAGAACAGGAAAAAAAACATACAAGCGCAAAGGGTTTCATTGGTTTTACGCCGGAAGGGGGCGCCGTTGAGAAGGTGCCTGGCACGGATGCGGGGATCGGGGTGGCGTCGGCGTTTGAAGCTGGCGGTCTGCGCGACACGTGCGCTTAGCTGGACGCATTCGTTCGGAACGGGTGACGGGCGGAAAGGCCGCCCACCGGCAACTGGCAGCCCTCTGCCCGCGCGCCAGAACACATCGTCGCGCGCTCGCAACGGGGTGCGGGAAAGGGGGTCGGGGAGAGAGCGCGAGTCTCCTTCCCAAGAAGTCCCTTCGATAGGCAGCAAACAGCTCTTTTTGAATTCATATGCCGCACGGCCAACCGAACGACCGAATAACTGTCTCGGCGCGCAGCGTTTGCTTCGCATGCGCGCATCCTGGCGCCCTTCCGTTGCTTCCTTCGCTTCTTTCTCGCCCTCCTCTTCCGTATCCTCTTCCCCTGCTTCGCCTCGTCCCGCCACCCCTTCCTTTCCAGCTCGGAGCTGTCACCGCGCGCGAAAAGCACAACCCAGAAGGCGTTGCTGCAATTCCTTGGTGTGCCACGAAGTCTCGTGCACTTCATGTGTGCGAGGTCTGGTTACAGTGCCAGCGCGAGGGGGCGCCAATCGTCTTCGCCGGCCCCGCAAAATCACGCGCGATTCCTTGGCGTAGAGCTCGTTTTCCCGCCTCGAGGAGCGCGCGGGGCCTGGCGCTACAAACGCATGGCCGCGGCGCCTTGCAGCGCGATGCAGCTGCGCTGGATAGCGCGCCCAAAACGACAACCATGTGGATGTTGGCACTTATGCCGAAATCGCGCTGACAGCTGGCCAGCCACATCGCCGGCCCCGCATGCCCGCGCGCGCTACTGCGTTCTGCTGCCGCGACGCGTGCTGCTGTCAACGGATGAACAAACTGACGTTGCATGGTGGTTTGGCTGTGCCAAACCACCATGTAATGTCTGTCGGTAGCGCAGCTTGGGATCTTGTCGCCGCCGACAGCGCTGCCACACCATACCTTTCAGCTGCATCTTAGAACACGGCCGTGCATCAACCCTGGTTCGGATCGCTGGGACTCCACTGGCATGGGTGCGCATGCGTTGCGCCGTCGATGATGCCAAAAGCCTTTGTGTGAAATGCCTGTGTTGCTTCTGGCTCCTATCCGTGCCCTCTCGCACTGGATGTTCGTGTTGTCGTCGACCGCGTGGATGACCAGCCTGTTGTTGCACTTCAATGGGACAGCCCATGCGACTTCCCATGCTCTCTCTCTCTCTCTCTCTCTCTCTCCCTCTCCCCCTCTCTCTCTCTCTCTTTCCCTCCTCACTTCTTTAAGTGGCGGGGGCTTGGATCCTCTGGGGGCGGCTGTCACCCGATACGTGCTCGTCATCACCGCCATCAGTGTGGACCCAACTCGGCCGTGTTGTCTTAGTTCCCGAAGCCAGTGCAGTAGCCGCTTCGGCGCGCACCTCGCTCCGCGGCCTTCCTTTGTCTCCTCCGCCGCGCCCAGGCGGGCATGGCGTGGTGGGCCATCCGCAGCGCCCACCTCGGATGGCACCCATCGGTAGCGGGCCTTCAGTCTGCACACCCGCTGGATGACGCCTGCCGCCCTTGCCAGATGCAAGAGCGCCGGCGCAGAGCTCGACCCTTCGCCAGCATGCCCAGGCTCACGTGCGAGCCGGTCATGGCGAGGACCGCGCCCTGGACGTCCTCGACAGGTGCCTGGTGAGACCGATGATCGTTCTGAGCTCCAGCAAGTCGTTGCGTTCCTCGCTCTGCCATCGGCCTTGGAAGAGCACCCTCCACTCTGTTCGACCGGCCAGGTCTCCCTCGGTGGTAGTTGCTGGGCTCGAGGAAGCCCGCGCCGCGGCCTGACCTGCGCCCCCGAGGGTGCTCGGCCCCAGCTCGGCCCCACCTCCTTCGCGACCTCCGCGCGGGCCTCGCAGAGCAGAACGGGGCAAGGACAGGCCGCCAGGCCAAGCTCGCCCATCGGGCCCCGCGCGGCGCACTGCCCCGAAGTTATTGGCGTAGCCCCCCAGTTCTCGAACAGCGCCCCCGCTGGCCCAGGCATCTCTTCCCTGCGACCCCCAGAGCCCTGCAGTTGGTGATCGGAGTGGCCCCCTTAATCCAGACCTCGCCGTGCATGCAGTAGTCAGGGTGACCGTGATTACCCCCCCCCCCTCTGTCGCGCAACTCGACCATCGGGGGATGGCTCCACATGGGGCCCCGAGCCTTCGATCGCAAAGTAGACGCCCTCCCTCGCGAACTACAATGCCATCTGGATCGCCGACACAAAGTCGAGCCTGCGCTCGCCCTCTGCAGGTCGGCCTCGGACAAACCACGCACTCTCCAAGGGCGCGCCGTTGACCGTAGCGGCGGCTTACGCGCCGCCAAGAACGCAGCGGAAGGAGACGCCGGGTGCACCCTGCACCGCCATCGCCACTGCAGCCATCGAAACAGCCTCTCGAGGTTCGCCACGTCGAGGTCGAACTCGGGGCCCTTCTTCACGCCACAAGCTCCCCCCAGGATAGACCGCCAGCCCTCGCCGCGTCTTGGGGCCTCTCGCTGCCCGCGAAGAGCCCCAGAAAGCCGGGCCCCCCCATCTCTGGGGAGATCATCTCGTCCTCCTCGTCGCCCTCCGCAGCCGCCCCCTGCTCGACCTCGGCGCGCGTTGCCTCCGCCTGCGCGGTCCACGACGGCATGGCCCCCCGGCTGGTCTCCGCCCTGGTCTCCTCGAGGTCGGACGCCGTCACCGCCGCGGCGAAGCCCTCCTCCGAGGCAACCGCCATGTAGACCTTCTCCAGCCAGGGCGCCTCCAAGTCCGCCCCCAGGCGCATCGAGGCCCGCGCGCGCAGCTCGCTCTTCGTCTGCGCATCGAGAGCCTGCCACTGGCAGGCCTCCTCGTCCCCGAACTCGTTGATCCAGTTGCACGTCGCGTCCAAGATGGCGAAAGCCGCTCGGTTGGTCATGGTGGCCCAGGCCCGCGCCCCCAGCGAGCTGTTGAGAGCGCTCGGAGCCACCCAGCCTAACGCCGCCACCGTCTCGGCAGTCGGCGCCAGGTCTCGCATCTTGTCTAGGGCGACCCTGAGGCGGCGTGGTCCGGTTCCGATGCTCAGCCCAAAGCCTCGCGTCAGACCCCCCCTCCAATCCTCCTTGTGCACGGGTGGCCCCTTTCGCTCCAGGTGCGCCCTGACTTTGTTATTCTCGACCCTGCGCCCCTCGCCATCGTCTCCGCGCAGCTTCAGCCCGATGTAGTTGTCGATGTACAAGAGGGGCATCAGCTGGGCCGTCTCGAACGACATCGCAGGTCGGCCGCGAGCGATTTGGGCAAGGTCCACGCCCATCATCTCTTCCAGCGCGTCGGCCAGGCAACTGCGCGCCAAAGCGACCGCCCAGCTCGAGCCCGTCGCAGGAGACGTCGCGCCAATCCCAATATCGTCCTCGCACGGCTTCGGCATAGAGACCCCCTTCTCCTGGGCGCAGTCGTAGACCTGGCGCGGCGCCGCGTCGGGCACCGCAAAATACTTCGCCAAAGAGCGAGGCCGCCGCGCACGGCAAAACCAATCGGGAATGTAGCCTTGGAGCGAGAAGAGCCGTCGCCTACGTGGGATTGACTCGCCCAGATCCAACGGGGCCGGGGGCGCGGGGCTGCCCGGAGGTACCGAGAGCGGGCCCTTGAACAAGAGGTTCACCCCATTGCAACCCCAAACCAAAGGACTCTTCTCGACACTCTGGCAAATCGCGTCGAGGTTCTTCCCGCCGGCAACGCCCCCGCGCACTCCCTGGCCGTGTTGACATAGCCCATCATTCCCGGCTGATCCATTCTTAGAGTGAGCTCCAGCCCGTTCTCCTGTCGTCTCCACCCTGGGTCCGCGCGGCTCCTGGCGTTCTCGCAGCGCCCCCGGCCGACCTGGCCCGCGAATCGAATCGCCTCGTTCCCGTTGTCGTGGAGGTAGGCCCCCGCGACCTTGGCCAGGCTGCCGATGGAGAGGCCCCTGGTCTCGCATGGTGGCGCCGAGACCTGCTCCGCCACCGGCGGACAGAAGTCTCCCTTGGATAGCATCCATCTCGCATCTTGCTTCACCTTCTTCGTGCTCGGGCTCGGGTAGCCCGAGACTCCTTTGCCTCCCACGCGGCCGAGAACCGCCCTGCCGTCGCTGATGGCCCCCCAACACTCCGATTTGGCGCGCCGGTCCCATAAGTCGTGGATGGTGGTAATCTGCAGCGGGGTCGCCTCCTTCCACTCCCGCCAATCCCTCCGTCTTCTCAGTGGAAGCGTCTCCTGCCCCAGATGACCCGCCGCCAGCCCGCGGATGGCCGCGGCCCCCTTTGCAGGTGCTGCTCGCCCAGGCCCTGAGAGGACGGCGGGACGGCGCTTTCGGCGGGACGAATATCATTCGAAGCGGATCGCGCTCTCTCCCTTCCATCCTCCACGTAGGCCGGGAACGCCGGGCGCCTCGACGCTGAAAAACTGCGTCGTTGTCCAGGAGGTCGCCGTCGAATTCGTTCGCTTCCAACCTGAAGAGACAGGCCCCGCCCCGGAAGGCCAATGCCAATGGGGGCGCAGCCGAGAACCAGTCCGCTGTCTCCAGAAACGCCGAGCCTCCAGACGAGCGGACCACCGTCAGCAGCCAGAGCAGCCGCTTCGCGATCCCAACCATTGGTCTTGCGTGCTCCTCGGCCGGAGCCCAATCGACCTTGGAACGCCACTTGCCGCCGCCGTGCTGTTTCTTGGGGCGTCGCCAGTCGCCCAGGCGCTCGTCGTTCTCGTAGGCACTCTAGACGGAGTAGAGCCTCGGGCAAATCAGCTCCGCCGCTGGGGTCTCGATGGGTTTATCGTAGGCAACCTCGGCCATCGTGCGATCCAACGCCATCGCCAGCATCATGACCCCCGTGCGGACCGTAGCCCGCTGCAGCTCCATCGACCTCAGCCACTCGCCCAGCTCGACCATGGCTTTTGTGCCCGATCGATACAACTCACGAAGGGCCGTCGGGGCCACCCTCGTCCTGGCGCAGCCCACGGGCGCCATCCGCGCGTTCTCGAACTTCTCGAGGGCGGCTAGCAGCCAGTCGCGCGGGTTGCGACTCTCGTCCTTCAGCGACTGGATGCGCTCCTGCAGCTCGATGTCCTGCCCCGCTGGCCCCCGCGAGCCCAGGCTGTCCGTGGAGCGGGCAGGCGATCCCGTCCCGACGGTGGCCCGAGTGGAGTCCTGCTGGACCTCGTGCTCGTGCTCGTTGAGCTCCGCAATGAGGTCGTCGATCTGGCTGGGCGTCGGGCGCGGTTCCTTGTCACAGCAAGCCCCCTCGTCCGATCCGCTGCCCAGCGAGGCCGCGCCTGGGGGGCCAACCTCCGAGACCTGCTCCGAAACGCACCCCTGGGACCCCGAGCCCTGCGACCCGGGCCGCTCGAGGGTTGCGCACCGCGCCCGCCAGCTCCGCCACCGCGCGCCGCAGCTCCTGCGGCTGGTTCGTCAGCTCCGCGAACAGGCGCCGCAGAGAGAGCTCGTCGTCCGAGTCGGCCACCTGGGTCCTGAAGATGCGGTCCCCGTCGTCGTCGCTATGCGCTATGGTTCGAGCCGCTCTCAGAGTCAGAGTCCCCCGACTGCCCGCCGTAGGTCCACGCCCAGCTCAGGTAGCCCAGGACCACGAAGCTCCCGACCACGGCGGCCACGTACTCCAGCTCGCCCGTCTCGTAGCACTCCCAGACCCAGTCGACATCGTTCTGAACGTCCTCGACGGTCTCATAGAAAGACTTGGCCGCATCGTAACCTGCCTCCGCCAGCGCCCCGAGTCGGAAGAAACGCCACAGTCGCCGGAACAAAACGGGGAGTGCCCCCCACGAGCCGAAACTCCTCTGAACCCACAGCTCGGTGAAAACGTTCCCGACGCCGCCGGCCACCCAGCTCACGAACGCACTGCGGCCGTTCTTATTGTTTTTGGCGCAGTTTTTTTTTATGCATCTTCATGGTCCTGCCCCCACCCTCGACGTCCAGGCGAGCGATAGCCCGCTCCGCTGCCGTGATGATGACGCCCTTCTCCTTCGAGCTGACGCCCGGGTGCTCCATCCATGTGACCGTCGCCAGCGGCTTGCTCAGGACCCGCTTCTTGTCGAGCACGTCGACCATCTGGATCCACTCTGTCCCGTCGACCACCACCCTGGTGCCAGGATGCTTGGGGCCGACCTTTGTGACCAGCAGCGCCACCGTCCCCGTCGACCGGCCGTCGCGACAAACGTAGATGCGGGAACAGCGGGCCCAGGGCGCCATCGGGAGTCTCGAGGCGTTCGTCGCCCTGAAACCGACGTCCTCGTCCTCCGCAGCACACTCCCGAAGGCCCTCGGGGGGCGGCAGGAGAAGGCTCCACAACCCGCCGTGGGGCACGAGGTAGCGGAGCTCCTGGGTCAGGATCAGGGCCGCGGCCACCGGCCACCCGCGCGCCGTGGCCCTGGAAATGGTGTCCCTCGGGCGCAGATATGAAGCAGTCCGGTGCATCGGCTCAGATGCTCTGGGCTCGCCGGGGCCCGCAACCCTTCGAGCCGAAAAAACTGCGAGCCACGAAGAGTGCAAGCGGGCAAGATAGGACACAACATACACGGCCCTGACCCACGGCAGTGCACACATAAAAGCTGGTTTGAAAACATGTAATGCCCCCATTATCCCGTTTCTCTTCTTCCTTTTCCTCCTCCTCCTACTCCTCCTCCTCCTCCTTCTCCTCCTCCTAAGTCCCAGATGGGTGTTCTGGCACGATCTAGGGCTGTCAGGACGTAGCACTCATGTTGACTCGCCACGCTGGATGCCCAGGAGAGGGTTGGTGGCACGATGGGTGATCATCAGGCGGTCGTGCTCCAATTGGACATTCCCCGCAATGCACATATACCCTTAGAGGACCCTATGAAGAGGCGAGGCAGGACATATAACTGAGGGTGTATTGCAACAGCGTTGCCGAGGCTTGGATTTGCACCAGTGCATCTCCTGCTGCGAACGACCATGGGGGCCGAGTGTCCCTGTGTCTGAGTCACGCACCACAAATACGCATTCAGCAAGGAGGAAGGGGGAAATGGGGAGGACGGGGTTAACCTCGGCGTAGTTTCTGTGCTGACCTTCGCCCCATGAGCCCGCCAAGAAAGGGTTCAGGGGGGGCCAGGTCGGGGACCTGGTCCTCCACCTCCACCTCCTCCTCCTCCTCCTCCTCCTCCTCCTCCTCCTGCTCCCTCGAGCCTCGAGCCCCCCGAGGACGGCGGCGGCCGCGATCGCCGCAGACGCAGGGCCTCCGCGGGCCCTGCGCCGGCCGCCTCCGCGGCGCCGAGGCAGCGTGGGGAACCCGCCTTCGGCGCGGGGCGACCCGCTGAACGCTCTCTGCGGGCGCGGGGGGGCCGAGGACGAGGAGCGGAGGGGAGGACGACGAGGGAGGGAGGGGTGGAGGAGGAAGGCGAGGAGGAGCAGGGAGAGGGGAGGAGGACAAGCCAGGTGCGCTCGAGTCAAATCTGACGTCCTATCCTTCCTTCCCATCCATTACCATGGCGTAGATCCCCTCTTTATTCGTACAGTCAGATATCGCAACATGGCATAGCATTATATGGCATAGCATGGGGTTGAAGATCAACGCGTAGCATGACATAGCATGGCGTAGCGACACCCCAAAATGGGGGAGACTTCTGCGGCCCCAAAAATCAAAGAACACCGACACCGAACATGTAATTACTTCCGATGTTTTTGTTTTCGGGCGGGCACTTTCTAGACTTTGGGGCCTACGTACTTGGAAGGACCGAAAGCCATGGTGTCGGGGAAGGGAGATCACGAGCGGCGAAGACATCCACATCCGCGCCGTCGCGGTCTGTGGGGCGGGTGGTACTGGAGGGGTGACCTGAAGAGCTCGTCTCTTCATTGCTGGGCTTGATTTCCACCGCAATCACCAGAAGTAGGAGTAGGAATGAGGCCCTCCTCCTCCTCCTCCTCTTCTTCCTCCTCCTCCTCCTCATCCTTTACCTTCGTCCCCCCTCCAACTGCTGGTGCTGGTGGTGGAAAACAAGGCCATCATTCATCCCCCATTCGGGCCACCCCCTATTACCAACCGCCCGAGTCTGGATTCAGGGGCGCGATCCTGGGGATGAGCGGTTTCAAGGGTGCGTTCACGCGGGGCATCCGCGGAACAGCGCCCGCGGCCCGCAGGCCCGGCCCGCGAGGCCGCGGCTGCAGATATGCCTTTGGACCACGAGAAGGGGATGATGAGGATGAGCACGGCTGCGCCCGGGGGAGGAACTTGCGCCAGGACGCGCGGCGGGTCAGCGAGCACAATTGGAGGCCTGGAAATGGGCATCAACACCAAGACAGAGGGCTGGCTTCACATGGGGGAGATGATCCTAGATGTCGGTGTTGGTGGTAATAGTTTGGTCACTTTGGAAGCCAGAATATTACCACCATCACCGAGGTCGGGATCTTCTTCCCTCGGTGGAGGAACACCGCCGATATTGGTGTTGGTGTCAACCCTTAGGCCTGCGACACAAGCCGCCATCGACACGTGGACGTAGTAGACGGGCCCGCACTCCGAGCGGGTGGTAGGAGCGCGGAGCTCCACGGAGGAAGAGGACGGCCCAAGACGGCCCCACGGCGGCCCTCCGACACCCGCCGTACGGCCAAAAGGGCCCCAAGACGGCCCACGACAGAGCCAAGACGGCGTAACAGGGCCCCAAAGCGGCCCCAACGGGCCGTCAAGACTGCCTCACAGGAGGCCACCGCAGCCCCAAGGTGGCCCAAACGAGTTCCATGAGAGCTCCTCGAATAGTGAAGACGAAATGTGTCACATGAGTCTTCGGCTCCTTCCTCCTCCTTCTCCTCCTCCTCCGTCTCCTCCTCCACGTCTTCATCATCACCATAATCAGCACATTCATCGTCATCCTCATCCTCATCCCCTTCATCATCGTCATCATTATCATCCAGAGTACCAATAATATCACCATATCACTGGCACAGTCATCAAGACGAGCACTATCATCATCAGCATCATCATCATCAGCAGCAGCAGCATCGTCATGCTCACCGTCGTCCCAATCATGGCACACCCACCCTCGAACAATCGCCACTCAGAATGCTGGCCTGGCACGGTGGCGGGACTTACCACAGGCAGCTGCATAATTCAACGGTTGGGGTCCACGCTGGCGAGCACACACATGTATGGATCAGGACATGTACGCGTCATAAGATCACGATTTCGGGTGATAGTGAGGCTCGGGGGTGACGTCGCCGTTGCTTTACATTCGACGCGCCATTCAACTTACGAGCGGACAATTACACCGGATACTCATTTGTCGACCAAACCATTTATCACGATACTGGTCTCTCGGCCCACACATCATATGTCCCACGGCCTCGCCAATCTCAATTTACCTATACGCGTGCTGTCTATCATGTTTCGTCGTGTTGCTCGTCCAACTGAGCGACTATTCCGAAGCGAAGCTTGCATTGAGGGGTCTTGACTTGGCTTGCTTGAAAAATTGTTTGCCAAAACTGGTGTCCGCCGTGGGGCCTTGTGGACGCCCCGCACTTGGGGGTATGCCGAAGTTTCGTCTGTTGCCCGCTCGTGGGCGCGTGCCCCGCGCTGGGGGTAGGTACCGAAGATTTGCCTGGTGCCCGCTTTTGGGCGCCCTGTGGGCGTTTCTCGTGCGCTCGTGGGCGCCCCGCCCTGGGGAGGTGTGCCGAGGTTTCGCCAAGTGCCTGCCCGCGGGCGCCTCGTGGGCGCGCCACGCAGCTTGCATCAAGCAGGTTGCGCAGCATAGCGTGTACAACATAGCTTGCACCGCATAACTTACACCACGTAGCTCACACCACATAGCTCACGCCATATAGTAAGCACCGCGTAAATTGCACCACGTAGTTTTTGTGTATGTAGGTTGACGACCGAAGAATCGAACCTACCGAAATGTCCGTAGGTACAGGAAGGTTGGGGCGCGGGTCGCGATCTCGTTTTTCCCATGCGCCGTGGGCCAGCGGTGCGGTACCAGTCTTCAAGACCTGAGCCGACATGGTGCCAGGATGGATGGATAGAAAGGTGATGTGGGCGGACTTCACACACAAACACACACACAAACACACACACACACACACACACGTTCACACGTTCACACGTTCACACACACACACGTTCACACACACGTTCACACACACACACACACACGCGCACACACCGCGTCCCGAATCCCGCCCGGTCCACGTGGGCCTCGAGCCCGCGGGAGACAAAGGCGGGGCTCGGGATCAGAGGTGTGAGGTCAACTCGACACACTTTTCCATCCCGTGTAACCTCCTAACGAGGCCGCCACGGCCAGGAAAGCCAACCACGTCACACAAAGTACCTGGGGGAGACTACCCGCCTTTAGCCGGCCCGGGGCACGCCCCCCATTCCTTGACGACTCCCCTGGTCCACGGGTGACGAGGTTGGGAGAACAACGGGTAGAAGGAATGGGAGGGATGCCGCGTCAAGTATACAAACGCGGGTGTTTCCACTGGCGCACAACGCGTCGCGTGCAAAAGCACTCGAATCGTGCGGGCGCATGGTAACCCAAAATTCTGAATTCATGGTCTTGCGATCAAAATTTTGACGACAACTGATCATGTCATGCCAAAAGAAGGATCGTTCACTGGGCACCCCAGGCCCAAACTCAATGTGGCATGCAGATCAAAATTGCTACGACAACTGAACAAATAAGTTGCATGTGGTCAAAGTTGCTACGGCAACTGCTCAACTTAATGACACAGTAACGTGATGCGCGAGGCAGTCCAGGCCCCGAAGTCATGCGGTGAATGTCCAAAATATTGCAAACGAGAGAACACTACTGAATGACAAATCCTGGGGGTCATGCTTTGCATCTGTCGTACTCTGTGTTTCCGACATCCTATGCAAAGATATTGACATGTATAGTGTGATACGGTGTACGACCGGCAACCTGCCTGGGTGCGTTCATGGCCTCGACGTCGCCTAGAATCCCATGTGCGAATGGCGCGCGACCTGCCAGGGTGCGTTTACGCCCATAGCGCCAAAAGGTCGGCGACGACATGCTCTCATATGAAAGCCGGCTAAATACTGTACGCATGCCAAAAGATGCGTAACGATATCAAATCATCAGTAAATCAATCACGAAGCCTGTTGAAGTCATTATACGCACCATCCCACATGCGACTGCCCTGGTTATGGAACTAGCCGATCGCGCGCGTAATGTTCGGGCCAGCCCACATGCATTCGCAATCATTCTCACCGATGTAGACCCATTTACTCACATGACATGGCCAACAGCGATACGCGTTGTCTCTGCAGTACTCCAGGCGGTCGCGCCACAATGCCTCTGGACGGCGCCTGCGATTGGCACTGCGGCTGCGCTCAGCGTTGATCGGGACGGCCGCGCAGATCTTGCGCTGCGAGTCCTGCGGCCAACGCGGCGGCGTCTTCGGCCCCATTGCGCTTGTCGCAACCAGCATGGCAGCTGCAGCGGCCCCGCCAGTCCAGCCAGCGTCGCCAGGCGCAGGGCCGCCAGAGGACGCCGCGCCCGAGGAGGAAGCGGCGCCCGCGCCAAACTCATCGCGGCGCGGCGGAGGAGGCGCGGGAGGCGGGGCAGGACGTGGGTTCACCCCCTTGCCCTCGTGGGCGCCCGTTCGGAGCTGCGCGGGCGTCGCGCGGTTCATCGGGCCCGATCCCTTCCCAGAGGGAGTGGAGAAGGTCGCGAACTCTTTGACATAGCGCTCAGGGCGGCCCATCGCATCAGGGGCCTCGGCCTTGCGCCCAGCGCCGCCTGCCGCAACACTTTGGGCATGCAATTCCACTGCAAATTTCATGTTCTCACGAGTAAAAGGTCGAAGGTTGCGCACTGCCCCGCGGGTGGTCTTCTGCTGCCAGAAGACAGGCCACTCCTGAAAGCGCAGAAGAACGTTCGCATAAGGATGGCATAGATGGCCCTCGACGCCGTCTGGATCAGCTACGGTGCCAGACATGCGGCGTTCTGCAGCCGACAGCGATCCATTATCAATCCATCTGCGGCGCCAATTTCCGGCTCTAGCAGCAAGCCTCCGAGGACAATCTCTATCCTTCGAAACGTCGGATCGCTGGCCTGTAAATCCGACGGCCACGTCTGCGCGCATAACTTGCACCGCAACGCAACGGCTCAGATCATCGCGGATCCGACAATAGACGCCCGGAACGAAGGCGGCCTGATCCTCGCCGACTTCGCCGAAAACGAGAACGCTCGCGCACATCTTACAGAAATAGTCGCTGTCGTTGACAAGGAGCTCACGGAAACATGTGTCGCAGCTCCGCTTTTCCGTCTGAATCTCGCCTGCTCCAGATTGGATGAGTGCCCCGATGAGCACGCGGGTGTTTCCACCGCCGCCCAATGGGCGTCCGAAGTCGCAGAGGGCCTGATCGGGGATCGCATTAGCGTTATCCGTTATCGGTGGCAAGATCGGTCGAACTATCCGAATTTCTGACCAGTCATCTGATCGGAACGATGTCCCGCCGAAATGTGTCCGCGAGACTGAGGTGCCGAGGCCGTGCCAGGATGCCCGGCGATGATCTAATTGGCCTGCTAGATGCGCACGGCTTCCTTCGCAACCTTATCGTCGTCCTCCAGGTAGTCGTCGGAATCCGCACGGAGTACCTCGACGATTTGTTCCTGGGTGGGGGCGGCGGCGGGAGCGGAGCTTCCTGGATTAGGTGCGAGTCCTGGAGGCGCAGAGGGGCGCGGTGCGCCGTCGGCGCCAGCCTCAGGATTACGCGCATCATGTCGCAGTGCATCGGCAGTCTCCGCATCCGTCTGGTCGCTGTTCATGGGTGAGTCGGATTGCAGGTAACCTTGGAATTTCGCGTCGGATGCAACCGTGTCTCCCGGTAACATTCGCAAGGCAAGGAGTCTGGATGGTTGCGATGGATATCCACGCGGGGAGCCTCGACCATGCGTTCTTGGGTGTAGGTTGATATGGCCGCAGATGATATGAAGATCCAATGGGATAAACTGCATTCGTCATCGTACTCGTATTCCAGGTACCAAAATCAGAATATGTAAGAACCGCACATGACCACGAATATTTGTCAGCTCGAATGCCCATGCGCTGCGATGGTCAAATCCTATGTTGTAAAACTGCATATCCGTTCTCATGCGGCAAAGACAAGGTATCGATATGAGTAGTGCACGTATGCTTGCCGCGTTCATAAAAGATATGTGATGTGCTGGTAAACTCGCATTCTCATATGTTCAGAAATTGTTGCGATTCCTAAGTGCAGGTGCCTGATTCCGTGGTTTTCTGAATCGCGTCAGCCTCGCCAAGGTCGTTACCCAAACATTTCAGGTGGATCGATGATCGGAGAGATGATCATCTTCTCGTCCGCTTTGACAGCCTGATCGTCATCGTGGTCGGCCTGTGTAGGGTCAGTGCTGTGTGGCGCAGCTGTTTCCACTGGCACATCAACGACTGTTTCTGCGATGGGGCTGCCAAGGTGTTCCTCCATGTCGCAATGTGAGAAGGTGGTACTCATCCCGTCGGGATATCAGCATGAACAAGATGTGCGAACGCACCTCCGATCTGCTCATTTCCGCGATCGTCGTACCATATGTTGGCCCAGCGTGGTCCCTCAGCGAAGCGGTATCTGAACCGCAATGTAGTTGCCAGCGTGGACCAAGTCGATCACAGAGCCAAAGATTTCTTCACTCGCCGAAGCAATGGCACACTTGACGTTTCCATCCGGCCATGGGGCATTGAGAGCTCTGCAACGAGATGAGCCCCAAGGCCGGGCATTGATACTTGTATACCTCGGACCTCGGTTCCAGCAGTCGTCTGAAAGCTCTCGTACCAGCGGTTCGTAGCATTGATCGTTGCAGGTCTGCACGATGCTCCTCCACCTTACGGCGTTCTCAGGGTCACCGGCCGTCTCCTGCAAGACTTGGGTTGGTGGGAGCTTTGGTGGGGGCGCATCCTGCGTGGGCGCGGGCGTCTTCACCGGTGTTCGTGTGTCCGCGGGCGCAGCATAGGCGGCCATGCACATGCCAGGCGAAGAAATATATGTTTCTTGCGCTGCGATTGCATCTTGGAGGTCGGCCGCGGCATCCGCGGGCGCAGCTGCCGTCGCGGGCCGCGCGACCACGGGCACTGGCGGGGGCGGGGGGCGCTCGGCAGTAGCAGGACCGCTTGCACTGGGCCGTGGAATTGCTGGAGTCTGCGCGGGCGCTGGCAGCGGCGGTGGGGGCGTTGATCTCGGCATGCGCTTCGCCGAGTCTGACCACCCACCGCCCTAATGCGGGGCTCGAAGGACCCCTGGTGTCCCAGCGGCGGTGTCGCGCGGAAGCGCTGCGGGGATACATTTCACTGGCGCCACCACCGCGGGTGCTTCCACCGGCGAAGGTTGGAGGAGGAGGCGAGGCGAACCAGCGGTGGTTTCGAAGGCAACCGCGGGTGTTTCCACCGGCGAAGGTTCCGAACGAAAGGTGGCGCCAGGAGACGTCATGGTCGACTCTGGACGCTATGTCCAAACCCTGGAGCGTGAGATAGCGCCGGCGCAAGAGGCGAGAAAAAATCCATGACTTCTTCGAACTCCGCTTTAACTCGAGCGTCGGGGCTGCCTTCGCCTGGTAGGGGGGATTGCGGTATCATGCTCGGTCCCATTGCCCTTTCCGTGGTGTCGTAAAGCCCACGCGCCGTCGAAGACCCAGCACGCATAGAGGCACTGGCCCCCGTGGGGTCCAGGGCCATGCGACTGAGTCAATGACGATGCTGGGTGCCACAACGGCGAGCGAACTATAATAGGCTGGTAACCGATGCGTGTAGGCTGAAGACCGAAGAGTAGAACCTACTGGGATGTCCGTAGGTAGAGGCAGGTTGGTGAAAGGGTAGCGATCCCTTTTTCCCAGGCGCCGCGGGCAAACGGTGCGGTACCAGTTTCCAATGCCTGAGCCGAGACGGTAGCAGGATAACTGGATGGAAAAGTGATGTGACCGGATTTCACACACACAGCTTACACACTATAGCTTGTAGCTTGCACCGCAGAACTTACACCACGTAGATTGGAGCACACAACTTACATCGTGTAACCTGTACCACATAGCTTTCACCGCGCGCGTTGCACCACGTGGGTGGCAACACCAAGCTTGCGCCACATAGCTTGCACTTCGTAGCTAACACGACATGGGTACACCACTCAACTTGCACATCCGTCGTGCAAAAACTTACTGTTTGAGGTTCTCGATGGCCCACGCACGAGACGAACCGAAACCGGAATTGATGTCCCAGTTGGGCGACCACCCTTCACGTTGATCTCACCCCGCAACCTCTGATTCCTCAACAATGCCGCGTAACTACTCATCATGCGCGTCCCCTCTGCCATGCTGCTTTTTGTCCTGCTCTGCAGCTCAGCCTCCTGCTTCTGCTCTTGCGGCTGTTGCTGCCGCTGTCGCTGCCAGTGCCGCTTCCGTCGGTGGTGCTTGCGTTGCCAGCGCTGCCGCTTCAGCTCTTCCTTCCTCCCCTTCTCCTCGCATTGCCCCGCGCAGTCCGGGGACAGAGCACATATCAGCTCGGAGGGGCGTTCCCCCGCACCCTCTCGCCCCAGGTTCCACCCCCCTTCCTCTTCCTCGCCCTGCAGCCGTCTCCCCCACGGGCATAGAGCCTCTCCTTTCCCGCCAGTTTCGCCCTTCCTCTTCCTCCCCCTAAGAGAACAAAGCATAAGCCTAACTTATCTTATTCTGTATCTCTATAAAGGAGCCGGCGCCCTCCAAGAAGCAGCCTCCTGCTAAGCAGCCCTCCCCCCTCCCTCCAACCCCTCGTGCGCGCCGCCAACTTGGGGAGGAACACGGATGAGCGACGGGACAGGCGAGGTCCGCTGCTCGTGGGGAGAGGGGGGAAGGGGGGCACAGATCCAAGCAACTCGATGGGCGGCGGAGATGGGGTTGGGGATGCTCTCCGGCGGGGATTGGGTTGGGGATGCCCTCCCTCCTCCACCCCAACCCTTGGCGGCGCGTGTATGGTGTTAGGGGCTGGGGGGAAGGCTTCTTTGCAGGAGGCTGCTTCTTAGAAGGCGCCGACCTTACATCTATGCAGAAGACCCGCGCGGGGTGTTTCTAAAAAGACTTCCCCCCTCCTTCCACCCCCCCGTGGGCGCCGCCAACTTGGGAAGGATTGCGGATGCGCGACGGGGAGGCCCGCTGCCCGTGGGGAGAGCGGGGAAGGGGGACCCAGTCGGCGGCGAAGTCCGAACCCTGCTCTCGCCGATCCACGATGCAGGCAGCTTGATGGGCGGCGGGGGCCGGGTTCGGGATGCCCTCCCCCCACCCTTCGGTGGCAACTCATGGGGGCCTCCCACACCATCTTGCCGGCTCTTGCGAATCGACGCCGATCGACGCTAAGCGACGCGTGTCGACGCTAATCGATGCCTGATCGGCGCGAATCGACGCTAGCCGACGCTAAGTCGGCACTACCTCGTCTACTCCCAGACGCTAGTCGACGCTAGTCGACGCAAGAAACCAAAAATTAACAGCGTACACCGGGCTCCCATGATCTGCGACCGAATTCCCCACACCCGCCTCTGCGGGTGCACCCCTCCCGCGGCGGGCCTCGCCGCAGTGGCCGGCGCTCGGCCTCGGACCGCGCGCGCCGAGGGCGCGAGCAGAGGCAAGGGCGAAGGAGGCGGGGTAACGACTGCCGCTGCGCGACGTATCGGCGGCGCGCCCGAAGGAAAAGGCCTTATCAGAAGGCGGCGGGGCTCCTCAGAGGCCCTCTGGCCTTGTGAGAAGTGTGTGGTGTCCTTGGAGAAGGCTTAGAAAACTTCTCAGAAGGCTGGATGGCTTCCGAGCCTTCCGAACTGGCCCGCCCCCTCCCACTTCCCCCCCGAGCGCGCCGCCGAACGTATTCAACCATTAACCCCTTGTTACCCATCTGCCTCGGGCGATCTTCGGCGGTCTTCTGGCCGTTTTCGTTGCCTATGGTTCCGAACTTCAGGGTCGAGACAAACTCGCGCACGCTGACGCAACGACTAAGTCCAGAAGGGCTCTAATGTGGCCCGCCGAGTTGCAGCAGAGTCCATGTGTTGGGATGCCTCTGCCGGGCCCGCGAAATGTCGAGACCAACTCGCATAGCTCAAGTCGTCATCCAGAATGTGTCCTCGCACCTCGCGGCCCGAGAGCCCCAGGGAGACCGAAACCCGAACCAGCTCCAAGGCGATTGGGAACGTCTCCTCTGCCAAGCTAGGAGTCTGGCTCCAAATCCTGGTTGTCCACGTTGGCCTCGACATCCTCGGCGCCCTTCGGGCGCGGCCGAACAGCTGCACGGCTACTGCGGCGTGATCTCCAAGAGTATTTTCCCACGAGACGCCGGCCGCCAGGCTCATGCTGACATCAGCTGCACACACCGCTACATGATGAAACATTGAACGCTGGCCCATCTGAGCCTCGTCGAATATCCTAGCACGCTGGAAACCCGGGTGGTCCGATAGGAACTTGTGAGGGAATCCGTGAAGATCTACAAGCTCAAGATACCTCTGGTACTCCATCCAGATGTGTAAGTTCGGGAATCGCACGTGAACGCTCACATCTCCAATCCATGTAAGCCGATTCCCTCTCGGCTCATTTCTGGCTGGTGGGATGACCTCGGCTCAACTCTCAGAAATCTGCCCACAGGAAACATGACTAACCAGACCACTTCTGCCACCACTATATCAGGGCCGGTGTCCTCCAGGTCAACTCTGCAAGATCTGGAGGAGAACTCGAAGCCCTCCACTCGATGGCGATAGTCTTTTGTACTACTAAAGTAAACGCCCACATCCCCCTCCCATAATAACCAAATGACCAAGGATAACACTAGGCACAGGCTGTCTAGCATCGTCGCCTTCCCCACGACGGATGTGATCAAACTCGAAAAGGGCTGCGATGCACCACGCCTCAAGTTCGAGATCGGCAATCGCGGCCCGCAATGCTTCATCAGATCTCTCCCTGGCCTGAGTACTCAAGCAGACCACGGCCGCGGGCCCAGCCGGCTGGGCTCCCTCACAAGCGCTAGTGATCAGCGTCTCCACCTGACGTCTGGCCGCAGAGGCCTCCGACGTCACCTCCCGCTCGAACCGAAGCCCGCCGAATCTGCCCCGATAGACTCCGCCGACGTCGACCTTTCTGGGGCGGTCGCAGAAGACGAGCTCTTCGCCCTCCCAATTGGCAGAGTTGACTGCGCAGCCGAAGATGGCCTTAACCTTGTGTCGAATTCTGGCTTGTGCCCTCTCCGCCTTGGAATCAATCGGTCCCATCCACACCATCCTCTTTCCGTCACGGAAGGTCTTTCTAGGTTTTGAATTTTCTTGGCCAACGCCCTAACGACCTCATCGCTGGCAAAGGTCACCTCCACCACACTACCAAACGCGTAGGGCGCCCTGAGGTTAATCGGCTGATCTGCGCCCACCTTCTGCAAGACGGCGCGGGCCGTCTCTTCCAGGATGTGGTCTCTCACGCCCCAGCCCATGTTCGCAATGATGTGGGTGGCCCGTTCGTGTCTCGGGGCCCTTGCTCAAGCAAGCACTTCCACCGTATTGATCTGTGCACCATGGTCCGCCAACGTCGTGCCATGGCCATCCACTGTCAGTCGAACTGATTGGACCTGACTAGAAATGCCATTTTGAAATCATGTGGCCTCGGCTCTTTTGAACTCAATGTACATGTTCTTCATGAGCGCCATCGGGTCTATCTCGGGATATTCTCAGGGGGCTCTTGGATCAGGCTGGAGGTCTTCAGAGCAGCGGCGACGGCATCCCCAGCTCGTGAGGCCGCCGAAGCAGCCTGATGGAAGGCAACTCCCTGAACATCGGCAAGGGGCTCGCACTCAATATCCTCTGGCATCGCGACGTCGCCACCCCAGCCGAAAACTGAAGGAGACGAGTTGTGTCAGAAGGCATGGTTTCGGTATGCGGGATAAGGAATGACCGGCCGAGTTAAGGTCACGCCTGGAGTTTCCGCCTCCGCCTTGAGCCAGGACGAGGAGCACGAGGAGGGAGAGAGGCGGAGGAGAAGAGGGGGATGTGAAGGGCGAAAATCAGTGAAACCAGAAGTTGAGATCAGTGAATTTGCGAGTTCACTGATTTTCCCCAAACCAGCTTTCGAATCAGTGAATTGGGCAGTTCACTGATTCTACAGGTAGAGCCAGTGAAATAGCACATTCACTGATTCTACCTGTGGAATCAGTGCAGGGCCCCTTTGGGGTCCTTTCGGAGCCCCTTTGCGGTCCGTTCGGGGCCCCTTTGGGGTCCTTTCGGGGCCCCTTTGGGGTCCCTTCGGGGCCCCTTTGGGGTCCTGTTGGGGTCCTTTCGGAACCCTTTTGGGGTTCCTTCGGGCGGGGCCCCTTTGGGGTCTTTCCGAAGCCCCTTTGGGGGTCCTTTCGGGGCTCCTTTGGGGTCCTTTCGGGGCCTCTTTGGGGTCATTTCGGGGCCCCTTTGGGGTCCTTTCGGGGTCCCTTTGGGGTTTTGTCGGCCCCCTTTGGGGATCGTTTTGGGTGTTTGGGGCGCCTCCTCAAAATCACTGAATTCGGAAGTTCACTGATTCTGGAGCCTCTTTGGGAGCCTCGGGGGTCGTTTGGGGGCCTCTCGGGGGTGTCGTTTTAAATGAGAGGAGCGAAAAGGAGGAGAGGAGCGAAAATGTGGAGAGAAGCGAAAGGAGGAGAGGAGTCAAGAGGTGGACAGGAGAGAAAAGGAGCAGAGGAGCGAAAAGGAGCGCAGGAGAGAAAAGGAGCAGAGGAGCGAAAAGGAGCGCAGGATACAGAGCAGCACGACTTGCAGGAGAAGGACGGGGAGGAGGAAGAACTGTGTTACTCGGAAGGAAAAGAACACTAACAAGTGTCGAATCCCCGGAAAATATGGGGAACTATGGGAACTGCGCGGGAAGACGAAACCACCAGATGCCCCCAAAAATCCTCCCAAGAGGCCCGAAAGGCCCCCAAGAGACCCCGAGGAAGCCCCAAGAGGCCCCCTAGATGCTCCCAAGAGGCCCCCAAGAGGCTCCCAAGAGGCCCCAAAACTAACCTCAAGAGGCCCCCGAGAGCGCTTGTCGTTGTCGCTTTCGTCGTCGTCGTCGTCGTCGTCGTCGTCGGTGTCGGTGTCGGTGTCGGTGGTGGTGTCGTCGTCGTCGTCGTCGTCGTCGTCGTCGTCGTCGTCGTCGTCGTCGTCGTCGCCGTCGTCGTCGTTCAGGGTCGGCGGCACCGGCCGTAAGGCATCTCCAATATGGGAAACTATGGGAGGTGCGCGGGAAGACGAAACTCCCGAAAAGACTGGGAATCCTGAGGTTTGCGTCTACTTATTTGTGTGTCCGTGAACCCCTTCATCTACTGCAAACGGCGGAGCCGAGAGGAGCGCTGGCGGGGCCTCCTGCCGCAGGCAGCGGCACGGGCGACGCCACCGCCAGAGCCTGCCGCGGACGCCGCGCACGGGTACCAGCCCTCCCAGCCTCTGGGGAGGCAACTGCTGCGAGGCCTTCGTGGGATCGATGAGACCGAGCCAGGGCCGGATCGTTGTCGGTGGCCGTCGTGATCGTCGTCGTCGTCGTCGTCGTCGTCGGTCGTCGTCGTCGTCCGTCGTCCGTCGTCCGTCGTCGTTGTCGTCGTCGTCGTCGTCGTCGGTCGTTGATCGTCGGTCGTTGGTCGTCGGTCGTCGGTCGTCGGTCGTTGGTCGTCGGTCGTCGACGTCGACGTCGTCGTTGTCGTCATCGTCGTCGTCCTCGTCGTCGTCCCGTCCGTCGGTCGGTCGGTCGGTCGGCCGGTCGTCGGTCGGTCGGTCCGTCGGTCGTCGTCGTCGTCGTCGTCGTCGTCGTCGGCTTCGGCGACGGCGACGGCTTCGGCGTCGGGATACACTGGACATCTCTGAGATCCGGCGGTCTTGGAGAATGTCTCGGGCGCCGCGGCCCTTCCGGAGAGTGCCTGGAACGTTCTGAATTCGTTCCGATACGTTCTGGGACGACTTATCCCGGCCCTGGCAGCGCCCGAAACGATTCAGGGCTATCAGACCAGACTGAGGTGCCATTACGCTGGAACAACCCCAAATCAACGGGATCAAGCGGAATCCGGTGATTATGTTTTCAATGTTTCTTCCCACCGTAGCGCGACGCAGCAAAGCTCAGTCAATGAATCATCTGGTCCGAATGCGTCGGCTCACACAAGACAGTGCTACCGAACGACGCTGCGTCAGGAAAACTGGACGGCCCACTGGCGGTACTTGAAAATTGTATGCCCGAGGTGACCCAACACTTCCGGGAAAACAGAAGAGGGCGGATGACGAGGGTGAGCGAGGGGGGGAGGGGAAGGAACGCGAGGGACAGAAATCTGGACAGAAACGCTCTGTGGGCACCCCACACGACGTGGCCAACACTTTATAGAATACGCACAACGATAACGAAGACGCAGGCCGATACGAATTCACCCTAAATCGTATCACTGGAGCTGGGGGGGCCGTGAGGACCAGAGGGGCAGGCAGAGGACAAAATGAGGAGGAGGAAAAGCAAGAGAGGACACAAACTGACATAATGAATGCTCCCACGTCCCGTGCGAGAATCGCGGGGCGGCGTCCGCCCGCGATCCAGTGCCAGATCAGCGAGGCACAAGGGAAACTTAAATAAGCTATAATAGGAGTCTGCGCTGGGTCTTCTCGAAATACACATGGAAGAACGAGCGCGACGAGCGTCGATATCAACGCTGCCGTCGATAAGCCCCCCTGCAAAACAACCCCCTGGCCCCCCAAGACAGCCTAAGAGGCCCCGGGGAGGACCCAAAACGGCTCCAAGAGGCCCCCAGAACAGGCCAAAACTCAATACCGAATCAGCACAACACCGACCTGACAGGGGGAAGGGAAGTGCCAAACGAATGCCGAACTTCGACCCGCGTGGGAGACAATCGGAGCCCAGTAATGGCCCCCGGGGGGCCACTTTGGGGCCCAAGGAGGCCCTGGCCCCCCTCCAAGCGGGGGCGGGGAACGGGCAGGAGGAGGAGGAGGAGGAGAAACAAAAAGGGAAAGGGAAACAGGCATATCAAAGGGCCCCGCCCTGAAGAAACTGCGCAAAGGCCCCTCGACACAAAATGCCCGTGCCGAGTGCCATTGCGAGGGCGATGCAGAGAGAAAAGGCAGAGGCGCTGCTGGAGGACCGAAGAGCTCCACCGCTCAGGAACAAGCTCTGCGCTGGACCGCATGCGAAAAATCGAACGCCCCTTCCGCTGGAGGCGGCGGCCATGCAAAATACGCGCGGGTGAGTTGCCGCACAACCATGCAACGAGCAAAATGTTCGATGCGATCCTCGTAGCGGCCGCACCCGAAAATGCACAAACCATTCGTCTGAAACCTATGCCGTGTGCACCACCCGTTGCAGATGGTGAGCAGATATGGTGCGCCGACTTTCGGGGCAGCCTCCTTGTCCCAAACTCTGAAGATCCTCATGGCTCGCTCACCTCTGTGGCCAGGCAGGGTCTGGAGAGGCCACCTCTGGAGCCTCCTCAATACATTGATGACGCCCGCCTTCACGGGGACTGCCCGGAGCAGCCGGGCAATCTGGTCTTGCCACCCACTCCTCTTGAGCAGGGCCCTCGCTGTTTTCGATGCGGTGCTGTTTCGGCGCTCCAAGACGGCGGCGGCCGTGCCCAGATTCTCCAGAAATCTCCGCCACGTCCGCTGTTGCTGCCAGCCCAGGTGCCCGAACGAGACTGCATCCGACACCCCGTGGGGCACCTGGGCGCGTAGTGCGACCGCTCGTTCCGCGGCGCGAATATCTCCGTGACGAGGGTTCTTGAACGTCGCCGCCCTCAACTTGGCCGCCTGCGTCGTGCTGGCGGCGTCGAGCAGCGCCGCCAGCGTTCGCAGGCTCCGGAGACCCTCGAAGCAATTCGGCGACATCCACAAGCGGGGGCCCGGAAGGAGGGCCTGGCAGACCTGGCGCCCCACCTGCGGCCACCGCGCCGGGAGCTCCTCCAGCTTCCCGCGAAGAGGAGGACCGACACGATACAGAGCTGGTAAACCTGCAGGGTGAGGGCGAGGCCCAAACCCGGCCGCCTTCAGAGCCTCGCCCTGTCCAAATACTTTGCCAAGGGGGCGTCCCACCATTTCTCCTGGCGCCCAGGGTCGGCGAAGAAGCCGGGGCATTTCTTGGCCGAGCTCGCAATACGAATGTCAGCCCAGCACGGGGCCGGCGTAGCCACTTGAACACGCCGAGCATCGTGTTCGCAACGAAACAAGGGTACCAATGCGGATTTCTCCATGTTGAGGGCCAGACCGGAAGCCGCTTCAAAATCCCGGAAGAACGACCGCAACGTGTTCAGGCCGCCCATGCCCTCCCAGAGCATCATGGCCAAGTCGTCACCCCAGGCCTGTGAACAGGATGCAGCTATATAGCGACGCGCCCGGCGTAGGAGCAGATCTATAGCCACCGTGAAGAGCAGCGGTGACAAATTGGCCTGATGCCGGAGAGAACGCCCGTACCGCCACGCCTCCGCCGCCAGGAAGACGCCCTTCTTGATGAAGATCGTCCCGCACCGGTGGGATGCGTAGGTGAGGTGGCCATAGAAGGTCGGGAACAGCAGCTCTGCCCCGCTCTTCCAGTAGCATCAGCGGTACGACGCGGACAGATTTTTCACCAGATCCAGCACCTCTCCGAACTTGGACTTCCCCCCGAGCGCTCTCCGGTCGGCGGCGGACAGAGAACTTCTCGGGGTCATCTCCGCGTTGTTGCAGCTCCAGCTTCATCTTCTCCTGCTGCGCCTGTCGCTGCGCCTGCAGCCGCTCCAGGCCGCGCCGCATCTCCACGAGGACGCCCTCCATGCTGGGGCACTGTTTCGTCGTGTAGGAGTCCGTGTTCAGGCCGTCGCTGAATGCGGCCGCCATGGTCGAAGAAACTCCCGCGTGAGACTTCCTCGCCAGTCACTCATAAACGAAACTCCCGCCTGAAATTCCCCCAAAGATGATAATAATTACAGGTTGCCGATGACCCGCTCGGATTCGAACATGAAGCGCAAGCCCCATAGGGAGGAGGCTCCCGCGTGAGACTTCCTCGCAATTCACTCACAGAAGAGGCTGCCGACTGAGAAATCCTCAATACTCAAGCCTGAGGAGCCCCAAATGACGACAGTTACAAGAATCCGATGACCCGATCGGATTACCAAAATGAATTGCTGGACCCATAGGGAGGGGGCTCCCGCCTGAGACTTCCTCGCGATTCACTCACAAACGAGGCTCCCGCTTGAGACTTCCTCCATATTCATGCCTGAGGAACCCCAAAGTCACAACAGTTACATAGCTTGGATGACCCACTCGGATTACCAACCTGAAATGCGGGCCCCATAGGGGGGGGGGTCCCGCCTGAGACTTCCTTACAATTCACGCACAGACGAGGCTCCCGTTTGATACTTCCTCCAAATTCAAGCCTGAGGGACTTAAACAATTTGCAACAATTAGACGTTTCGGATGACCCGCTCGGATTACCAACGTGAAGTGAGGGCCCCATGGGGGGGGGGTCCCGCCTGAGACTTCCTCAGAATTCACTCACACACGAGGCTCCCGCTTGATACTTCCTCCAAATTCGAGCCTAAGGAGCCCAACATTGACAACATTTGCACGTTTCGCATGACTCGGATTACCAACATGAAATGCGGGACCCATAGGAAGAGGGGCTCCCGCCTGAGACTTCCTCGCAATTCACTCACAAACGAGGCTCCTGCCCGAGACTTCCTCCAAGCTCAAGCCTGAGAAGCCCAAAAGTAACGACAGTTACAGGTTGAGCATGACCCGCTCGGATTACCAACATGACATGCGGGACCCATCGGGAGGGAGCTTCCGCCTGAGACGTCCCCACAATTCACTCGCAGACAAGGCTCCCGCTGGATACTTCCCCCAAATTCAAGCCTGACGAGCCCAAAAGTGATAACAGTTACACGTTTCGGATGACCCGCTCGGATTGCCAACATGAGATGCGGGACCCATTGGAAGAGGGGCTCCCGCCTGAGACTTCCTCGCAATTCACTCACAGACGAGGCTCCCGCCCGAGACTTCCTCCACACTCAAGCCTGAGGAGCCCAAAAGTGATGACAGTTACACGTTTCCGATGACCGGCTCGGATTACCAACATGAAATACGGGACCCATTGGAAGAGGGGCTCCCGCCTGAGACTTCCTCGCAATTCACTCACAGACGAGTGAGAGATGACGAAGTGATGAGTGAGTGATAGTGATGAGTGAGTGAGTGAGTGAGAATGGTAATGATGAGTGAGTCAGTGAGTGAGTGATCGAGTGATGCTGATGGTGGTGATGATGGTAAGTGGTGATGATGAGTGATCGTGCGATGCTCATGGTGATTGGTGGTGATGGTGATGATGACGAAGTGATGAGTGAGCGTGTAGTGATGATGACGATGATGATGATGGTGATCGTGCGATGCTGATGATGATAAGTGATCGTGCGATGCTGGTGGTGATGCTGATGGTGATGATGATGAGTGGGGAGGGATAGTGATGGTGATGATGATGAGGAGGAGGAAGCAAGGAGGAGGAGAGGAGAGGGAGGAGGAGGAGAGATCCTGCGCGGAGGGTGTGCAGAGAAAACCAGATCCCGACTTATGATGTGGGGAAATAGAGATGACGCGGGGTCAGACGCACCCCCGGATGACTTGCGTTTATGCAAGGTTGAGGCGCTAGGACCGCCCATCTGCGCAGGGTCGGACGCCACGTCAGCATGCACTTCTGTATGAGTATACAGAGCTGCTTCGCTGGGCCCGGCCATCCTATTTCCCCAACGTGGCCGATGCCACCACTGCGGATGATGATGCCATCCTCCAACTTCGATTCCCCAATCTCTCCGAGCAGCGATACCGCCTCTGGAAACTGTCAGTCCTCCTCATACCAGCCAGCACAGAGAGCGTTCGTTGCTGATCCCCACTCTTCTCGCACGTGTCGAGGCTGACAGTGATACTGATAATTTCCGCTTTCAACATCACTGCCCCCATGGCCCTGGCCAATGACAGCGTTTCCAGCCACCTACCCTTCACTCAAGCACTCATGCTGCCATCGTTGCTGATGTCGTCAGTCTCCTGTTTGACTTCCTACATGTCCCTCCAGCCATAATGGCGCTGCCAAAGGCGATGTCGTGTGGCTCCAGCTTCGCCTCCCACATCTCGCTCCCACGCCCGCTCCTACTGCTCCCACGTCCTGCGACTCCTACTCCTCCTCGTTGCAGCTTGTGCTGCCAGATGATGGCGATGACGCCGTCGAGGACGATGACCCCGACATCTGACGTCGTGACCTTTTCAATACGATGTCCCTCGATCTGCCCGACCACTCCCTCCTGGCCAGGCTCTTCATCCAGAGTCGTGTTGTTGACGGTCCTTGGGCATAGTAAGGGCCCCACGAGGCCGAAACTTCCAAAAAAACAGCCGTCGCGATTTGTTCACATCGCGAGACGGTCACGATGACGGCGACGATGACGTCGAGGAGGCAGCAGGCGCACATAGTGGAAACTCGCAACCAAAGGCATATACCCCATCCTGCTGCGGCATTCCTCGAGCCGGCTCGTTCTGTGAGCGCCACGGGGCCCGAGCAAAATCGCGACGTCGGCGAACATCTCAGCGGAATCCGGCAGCCCTGAGCCCCGCAAGTGTTGCTGGCGTTCCGGACAGGGCCCGGCCTTCGGCGCGTCTTGCCTTCGGCGGAAGGCCAGCGGAAGCGGGCGGACGGCCAGCGGAACTATGACGCTGGCAGCTCCGCCGGTGGACGCTTGGTGGGAACAGAAGTGGGGCGTCAAGCAGATCCAGCGCCCTCCTCACGAGGACCCCACTGAAAGGCACTTCGGCAAGCGACCCCACGGACCCGACACTTCCTGGCGTGGGCAACGCTGCGATGCCCGAGAGAGGGCACTGAAGTGGCAACCGTCGGCGGGTTTAGAAAAAAGCATCCGCTAGTGAATTAGAGGCCTCCTAAATGGGGTGGATGGGGACGCAGGATCGCTCCGCATCGTCTGTGCATCCCCGATGCATCGCCGATGCATCGGCGACGTCGGCATTGCATCGGCGACGTCTACGATGCACCAGCGACGTCGGCGTGGAGAAAAACGGGCTCCTCATCGATCCGCACCGCCGATGCATCGGCGATGCGGCGCGATCCTCCGACCCCGCTTGCTCGGATCTGGGAGGCCCGGACCAGTCCGCCTCCAAGGCGATCGGCGAGTCCCGAGCGCCTGTTTGGCGCCGAGAAGGCGCCCTATAGGCGCCTCCCAGAGGCGCCTCTGCAGGCGCCTCGTGCGCTCCGCCCGCCGCGACCCCCGCGGGAGGCGCACTCCGCAGTGCGCCGAGTGCCCGCTGCGGCGCCCCTGACAGGTGACGACGGCGCTGACGCGTCGGGCAGCAGAGGGCGGAGCGGGGCAGGGCGGGACGGGGCGGGCGGCTGAGGACCTCCCTCCTCGAGGGGAGGGGGGGGGGGGGCGACGAGCGCGACGAGGACGCAGAGGACCGGGGAGGGACCGGGAGGACGAGGAGGGCAGCGAGGACGAGGAGGAGCGGGCGCCGTCGTCGCCGAGGCACAGGGGGGCGGGGACTAGCAAGGGCGAGGACGTCGTCGAGGAGGCGGGGCGCCTGGCGCCGCGGCGCGCCGCTGGGCGGCCGGCCCTGCCACGCCGGGCGCGCCCCGAGGGGGCGGGCGGCCGAGGGAGGGCGCGGCACGAGCTCGCCGGGGCGCTCCTGGTCAGGGGGTGGCGCGGGTGTCTTATCCCATTTGAAGGCGCTCCTCGTGGCCGTGCTGGGATAGTACATCCTCTGGTGTGCCATGGGCAGATCACAACGAGATCTACAGATGGTCCTGCAGCAGGTTCAGTTCTCCCGCCAAGCTGTGCGTCGGAGCTAAGACGAAACTGTGCGATGGACTAGCCAGGCATCTGTGAAAGCGTGCGGACTCTTGCTGGGGAGGGCTCGGAGGATCAAGGGGTCGGTTGGCAGACAGAACCCTGCACCTTGTTGATGTGGATGTTCGTGACCCCCCCCACCGGCCATCCTGGTCTGCGACGAGACGTGTCGATCTGTCGACTGGCCGAGGTCCTGCACCCCGCTTGCGATGCCAAAGAGCATGGAAGCGGGGGCACGGGGGTCGCGTTGAAGTTCGCGACAGCACGCTGGTCGCGCGGGCGGTGCAGGTGGGAAGGGGTCGGGTGTCGAAACGTACACAAGGGGGGTCGAGGGTCAAGACCGCCCAAGTTCACCCGGCAAGGGCCCTCTCGGGCTCCAGGAGAGACCCAAGAGGGGCCCTAAGAGGAGAACCCGAATTGGTCTGGGGGGCATTTCTCACCGAGATAGTCCCCGAGGCCCCGATGTCTGACGCCCCAAACCTGATCGGACAAGAACGGGAACCGCCGCTTTAGTCAAATGGGCATATTGGGCGAAGAAGAAAAGGAAGGCGAGGCCAACGAGGATTCGATGACGAGGACGACGAGGCGAACGTGAGGATAGCGAGGAAGAGCATGAGGACAACGAGGAGGAAGAGAAGCACAAGGACGAGGACGAAGAGATCGAGGGCGAGTACGAGGAGGAATGCGGAGGGCGATGACGACGACGACGACGACGACGACGACCGCGACGGAGGACAGTAAGAGGCAATTGGAGAAAGACGTTGCTCCTGGCGCCGCGCGAGTTGTCTTGGGGCCTGTTGGGGGCTTCTTGGGGCCCCTTGAGTCCTCTTATGGGCTTTTGGGGTTTTCTTGGGCTGTCTGGGCGCGTCGTGGGGTTCTGTGGGAGTTTTCTTAGGCCGTCTCGGCGCCATCTTGGGCCGTCTCGCGGCTTTCTTAGGCCGGTTGGGCGCCTCCTGGCGCGCTCCCGGGAGTCTCTTGGGGCCGTCTTGGCCCTTCTCGGGCAGTCTTGGGGTTCTTGTGAGTTGTCTGGGTGGCTCCCAGAGCGCTCTTGGGGGTCTCTTGGGGTCTTCTTGGGGCGCTATTGGGCGCTCCTGGGGCTCTCCGGGGCGTCTTTTGGGCCTCCCGTTGGAAAGCCCTCCAAGAGCGATTCGAACACGACGTCGATTCGGAGTCCCCTCTTCGGCCGATGTTTGGAGGATGTCTCGAGCGAAACGGCCATTTTTCAAACATCCGCCAGCGTGGTTCCAAAGTGCGCCCCGTACCGCGTCATTAATTTCTACCACCAACAAACGGTCCACGCCAAGGGCGCTTCCCGTCATCCGCCCCCGTGCCTTCAGCACGTAATGGAGTTCCCCAAGGCTCATGCAGCCCTGCAGCCCTCAGAGGTAGAGGGACTGAAAGGTTCTTAAGGACACGGACCTCCAGTTTCCCAGCTGCTCCTGGGAGCTACTGGGAACTCGTGGGAGCCCCTGGGAATTCCCGGGAGTTCCCAGCAGCTGCTCAGCCAGCCTCAGACGACATCCCGACCCGAACCCTCGAGAGCGTTTCCAGAACCACCTCAGATGGCTCCACAGGCCCCCGTAGCGGTCCAAGACAGCTTTAAAACGACCCGCTGTGGCCCCAAACTGGCCCAAGGAACAAACAAGACGCCTAAAGAGGTCCCGAGAACATCCGCAAGAAGGCCCCAAGAAGCAACAGATCGCCCCATTCCCGTTGGAAAACGTAGATGTTTCTAGCAAATGCGCCTTTTGCGCTTTCACGGCGTCCAGGAACGTCCAGGAGACTCTAAGATCGCCCAAGAAGACCCGAAATCAAGATGCCCCGAAGTTCGTCCCAAGACGATTCAAGAGGCTCCTAAACGGGGATCTACTAAAACCTAAGAGGGCGCCAAGCGAGCCCAAGAGGCCCCCAAGTCAGCCTAAGAACCCCAAGACACCCCCAAGAGATGGTCCAGCGGGGAAATACGCATGGGCAATTCGAGCGTTCGGCCTCAAGACGCCCCGAGGACGCCCCCAGGAGCCCCCAAGAAAGCCTGAAGCGGCACCAAGAGGCCCCCAAGAGGCCCCCAGGAAGCTCCACGAGGCCCCAAAGAGATCCCCAGACGGCTCCAAGATAGCCCAAGATGGCCTCCAAGACGGCCAAGATGGCCTCCAAGACGGCTAAGATGGCCCCAAGATGCCTCCAAGATGGTTCAAGACGGCCCAAGAGGCCCCCCAGCGCCCCCCAAGACGCCTCCAAGAGGTCTCAAGGAGGGCCCGCAGAGGCCAAAATCATTGGGTTTCCTTAGGTGTTTGAAGGATTTTGGCATTTACTTCTTTCGGCCTTCCGAAGACCGCAAGACGGCCCAAGAGGCCCCAAGATCGCCCCAAGATCTCCCAAGAGGTCTCCAAGACGACCCCATGACGGCCCAAGAGGCCCCCAAGATGTCCCCAAGAGGGCCCCAATACGGCCCAAGAGGCCTCGAAGACGCCCAAGATGCCTCCAAGACGGCTAAGATGGCCCAAAGATGCCTCCAACACTGCCTAAGATGCACCCAAGACGGCCTGAGATGGCCTCCAGATGGCCTAAGACTGCCCAAGAGGCCTCCAAGAGGTCCTCCAGGAGGGCCCGAAGAGGCCAAAATCAGTGATGTTCCTTAGATTTTTGGATGATCATGGAATGTGCTTCTCTTCGGCATTCCGACGGCTCAAGACGGCCACGAGGCCTCCAAGATGTCCCTATGACGGCCCAAGAGGCCCCCAAGACGGCCCCAAGAGGGCCCAAGAGTCCTCCAAGACGGCCAAGATGGCATCCAAAACGGCTAAGATGGCCCCAAGATGCCTCCAAGACGGCCCAAGATGCACCCAAGACGGCCTAAGATGGCCTCACGATGGCCCAAGAAGCCCCCAAGAGGCATCAAGACGGCCCAAAAGGCGCCCAGAAGGTCTTCCAGGAGGGCACGAAGAGGCCAAAATCATAGTTTTTCCTGAGGGTGTTGAAAGATTTTGGCATTTGCTTCTTCTCGGCATTCGGACGGCTCAAGACGGCGCAAGAGGCCACCAAGATCGCCCAAGAGGCCTCCAAGATGGCCCCATGACGGCCCAAAAGGCTCCCAAGACGGCCCCAAGAGGGACCCAAGACGGCCCAAGAGGCCTCCAAGACGCCCAAGATGGTCTCTAAGAACCGACAGGCCCCCAAGACGGCTTCCGACGGCGTCAGACAAGCCAGGAACGCCCTAAGACAGCGAAAGAGGCCCCCAAGAAGCCCCCAAAGGCCCCCCAAAACCTTCCAAGAGGCCCCCAGACAGCTCCCAGGAGGCCCCACGAGTGCCCCAAGAGGCCGCCTCCTCCTCCTCCTCCTCCTGCTCCTCCTCCTCATTCTCCGTTTTTTTTCCTCATCTTCCCCCTCTACCTCCTCCTCCTCTTCTTGCTCCCCCATGCGTTCCCCCAAGTCTTTCCAAACCGACTCGGGGAACAACTGGCCCGATAGCTTGGCCAAGCTCTGGCCCAGCTGTCGGCCACAGAGGCGCTTCCAAAGGGGCAGGGGGCGGCGATGATTCGCCGTAGGCGTCTTCGATCCGCCGCCCCCAGTGGACTTGCTACAGGGGTGCCCGGCGTGCTAAATCGTAGACGGCTTGGTTTGGGCTCCATTCTCCACCAAGAAATCCCCACGGGGCTTCAGGCCAGCGCGCCGGGCCACCCGAAAGGACCGCAAACAACCTCAACGTCCATCAACAAATCTCCAAGACGGCTCAAGATGGCCTCTCCGACGGCCGAGATGTCTCAAATTGACCTCTAAGGTGCCTCCAAGACGGCCAAGACGGCCCAAAGAGGCCCCAGCATGGCTCCAAGATGCACCCAAAACGGCCCAAGATGGCCTCAAGAGAGCTCAAGAGGCCTCCAAGAGGTCCTCCTGGAGGGCCCGAAGACGCCAACATCATTGATTTTACTTTGGTGTTTGAAGGATTGGGGCCGTTGCTTGTTTTCAGCATAACAGATTCCAGACCTGGGTCAGAGGACTCTGGACTCAGGACTATCCGCGAAAACATCATATGTTAGGATATGTGCCCGGGGGGCGCGCGACGCCGATACGGGGTACCGACTGGTGCAGAACAAAGCAGCAAGCCCACAGGGAGTAGGCTCAGAACACAGAAAAAACATGAGTAGAGAAAGAAAAGCTGCATGAACATAAAGATTCGGAGCTCCTCGTGGACGTCTTGGGTCTGCGCTGAACCCCCCTCCATGGCGCGCGGAGCGCGCCAGGGGCGGCGCCAGAGGCGCCGCTGGGGGTGCCCAGCGCCGATCCAAGAAATCCGCGCGGACCTCCAACACTTTATGCTCACGCGCTTGTTCCGTTCTCGGAGCGTCGGACACGCTCGAGGACGCCTGGGTCTGGGGAGGGAGGGCTGGAGCGGGGACCAGCCCCGCGCCGCTCCCGAATCCGGGCCGGCCAGCGGGCATCGGAGAGGGCTGGCCGAGCCCGCTGGGGGCCGACCCCACCTGCTCGTGCCTGCGCTCCAACTTGCTGCTTGTCGGGGGCGTCCAAGATGGGGGGTCGCAGATCATGACCGGAGGCACGTGCGCGGACAAAGGGGGGGACCAGGGGACGCGTTGGAGTAAGAAGAGGGGCCCTGAGACTTGGGGAGGTGTCATGGCCCTCGCCGCGAAATCCCCTTCCCCCAATCATCCCCCCCTCTTGGCCGCGCTCGACTTCCGCTGGCCCCGTCGCATTCCGGGCCCAGGGCTCCTCCCGCAGCCACCCAGGCGGGGCCGCCAGCGCCGCCTCGGCGCCGCCGCGCTCCGACATCCCGCCCGCACCCGCGCGTGCGCGCGCGCGGCCGCGGCAAGGCTGGCGGCAGCCTCGGCGGGAGAGGGCGGGAGAGAGGGCTCAGACGAGCCAGGCGCGCTCGCGCCATGTCTGACATCCTATAGCCCTTCCCATTGCGCTGATGTTGTCTCTGTCCGCGGCTGCGTGTCATAGCCGACCTGGAACTCCCCAGGGACCCCTATCGTGTTGCGCGCAATCAGACAAAGGGGAGCTGCGTACATGGGAGGATGGACTGGCGGGTGAGCTCAAGCCTGTTTTGTCTACCGCACCCTCCCCGCCCCAGTCAGATTCCACCGCCTGGGGCCACCGCTTCAGGACTCTTGGGCAGTCTTGGGGCCAGCCCAGTCCTCACACCCAAGCAGCCCAGTCCCCACACCGCCTCTTCGGGCCCTCTTGGGAGTCTCTTGGGAGCCTCTTGGGGCCCTCTAGGGGCCTTCTTGGGGCCGTCTTGGGGCCCTCTTGGGCCGTTTTAGGGCCCTCTTGGGCCGTCGGGCGGCCCTCTTGGACTGTTTTCGGCCCCCTTGGGGGGCCTCTGGGGCCGTCTTGGGATGAACTTTGGGGCCTCGTGGGCCGTGTTCGGCCCTCCTGGGCCAAAACAAGAACCCGAAAAACTGGCAAAAAAACAAAAGGAAATACATGCAGTTGGCCTCTTCAAGCCCTCTCGGGGGTCCTATTGAGGGCCTCTGGAGCCGTCTTAAGGCTTTCTTTGACCGTCTGGAGGCCATCTGAAGCTCTCTTGCGGCCGCCTTTGGGCCGTTTGGGGGCCCTCTTGGGCCGTCTTGGGACCCTCTTCCCGTTTCATTCGAAACCATACAAAGAAACAGACCATGGGAGCCGCCTGGGAGCCCTTCATTCGAACAAATACGAAGGAAACGGCCCCCGGGCGGCCATTACAACCATCACCCCCCGCCTCGCCCCTCCCCTGGACCTTTCCCTACGGGGCTTCGTCCCACACAGGAACGTCATCACTCGTACCTAGCTCTTTCCGTTACTTGGGCCGGCACGGGAACGGAGAGAGCGCTGCAGGAACTTGCCCGAGATGGAGCATGGCACCTATCGCTCTTGGGAGCCCTGGCGTTGAGAGCGTGTTACGTCACCGATCTCTCTTGGGAGCCCTGGTGTTCACAGACTTGTAAAATGCCGCTCGCTCTTGGGTGCCTTGCTGTTAAGAGTTTGTTACGTCACCGCGCTCTGTGGAGCCTCGGTGTTCAGAACAATTTTACGTTACCGCTCGCTGTTGGGAGCCATGATGTTACTTGGCGTCTCTGGGGCTTTGGGACTCTTGGGCCGTCTTGGGGCCAGCCCAGTCCTTACGCCCAAGCAGCTCAGTTCCCACACCGCCTCTTCGGGCCCTCTTGGGAGCCTCTTGGGCCCTCTTGGGGCTCTCCTGGGGCCGTCGTGGGGCCCTCTTAGGCCGTTTTGGGGCCCTCTTGGGCCTTCTGGGCGCCCTCTTGGACCTTGTTCGGGCCCTTTGGGGGGCCTCTGGGGCCGTCTTGGGGAGATCTTTGGGGCCTCTTGGGCCGTCTTGGGCTGGTCTGAAGGCCCTCTTGGACAGTTTTCGGCCCCTTTGGAGCGCCTCTGAGACCGTCTTGGGACGATGTGTGTGACCTCTTGGGCAGTCTGGAGCCTTCTGGACCCGAAAAGGGGAGAACCCGAACAACCTCCAAATACCAAAGAGAAATACATGTTGTCGGCCTCCTCGAACCCTCTCGGGGGTTATCTTGAAGGCCTCTGGAGCCGACGTTTGGTTCTCTTGGACCGTCTGGAGGCCATCTGAAGCTCTCTTGGGGCCGTTTCGGGGCCGTTTTGGGGCCCTCTTGGGCCGTCTTAGGACCCTCTTCCCGTTTCATTCGAACAAATGCGAAGAAATAGGCCATGGGAGCCGCCCGGGAGCCGCTTCATTTGAAAAACATATAAGGGAAGCGGCCCCTGGGCGGCCATTACAACCATGCTCGCGGTCCTCGCCCCCCCTCTGGACGTCCCTAGAGGGCTTCGCCCCCCATCACGTGTAACTCGCTCATTCCGTTACCTGCTTGGCATGGGTACGGGAAGCGCGATTATTTTGTGAGGGCGCGAGGTCGCTGGCTTAGGGTCTTTTGAAGCTCTTTCGGGCCGTCACGGGGACCTTTTGGACCGCAAGATGGCCCCAGAATGGCCCAAGAGATCCCCAAGACTGCCCCAAGGGGGCCCCAAGTCGGCCCAAACGGCCTCCAAGACGCCCTAGATGGCCTCCAAGACGGCACTGAGAGAGGCCCCCGAGACGGCTTCCGCCGGCGTCAGACGGGCCAGGACTGCCTTAAGACAGCCAAGGAGGCCTCCGAGACGCTCCCATGCCTCGAAGAGGCTTCCAGGAAGCTCCCAGGAGGTCCCAAGAGTGCCCACAAAGGCTCCCAAGATGCCCCCTCCTCCTCCTCCTCCTCCTCCTCCTCCTCCTCCTCCTCCTCCTCCTTCTCCTCCTCCTCCTTCTTCTCCTCCTCCTCCTCCTCCTCCTCCTCCTGCTCCTCCCCCTCCTCGTCCTCATGAGCTTCCCCGCCATCCTCCCCAAAGCTTTCCCCGAAGGGTGTCTACAACGGCTGGGGGAACACATGGCCCGATAGCTTGGCAGAGCTCTTGCCACGACGCTCGGCCGCATGGGCGATCACAAAAGGCAGGGGGCGGCGATGATTCGCCGTAGGCGTCTTCGATTGTATATCAATTTCTCTGGCGGAGCAGATGCCGTTCACTCGTTTTCGGATACCTGGGTCGCCTGGAGGGCCAAAGGCGAATGATAAATACGCTGACGGGCTCGCAACGCCACCGTGCAGTAATCGAAGGAGCGCAGGCGGGATGAGGGAGGGAGCGAAGGAGTGCAGCGAGGCGGGGGACCAGCACCAGCGAGGGCAGCAAAGTGAGGCGGCGCAGCCACGAGCACGAGGCCCCCTGCCTCCACACACCCGTTGGAAGTTCGACTGTCTTGCGGTCTACCTGCCATTATGCTTCTCAGAAGGATGACCCAACTGGGCAGGGTGGAATCCTGTACTTCGCGCCGCCCACAGGACATGTTGCCCGCGTCCGGGAGCCAAGTCTGCCGGCTAAGGCGGGCACTCCCTAACAGCAACGACGACCCCCCCCGACAACAGGCACTGCATCAAGGAGAGGAGGGAAGATGATGAGGAGCAGGAGGAGGAGCAGAAGGAGCATCGGTTGCGCCTGGCTGCCATCCCTGGGGGGACCCGCCTGGCTGAACACCAGCGCACAGCCGAAGGCCAGCGCGATATCGATCTGGCCGTAGGTGGAGCCAGGCCAGAAGAGGGAGTGCTGCTGCAGCACCTTCCCAAAGCAGGGGCAGCGACCCCCGCTGGCTGGGGGTGAGAAGGCGTGTGAGATGACTGGCTGTCCCCCTCCCCCGCTTCCCCTCCACTGGGGCCAAACATCGCATCAGGCGGGGGGTGGGTGGGCGGGGGGGGACGGGGGCACGAGCTCGTCAACGCACCCTGGGGGCTCTCCAGAGCCTCCACAAAACCCAAAGACGCCCAAGACGGTCCAGCGAGCGCCGAGACAATCCAAGAGAGCGTCGAATCGAGAAGTCCAAAGGGAACCTCGCGAAAGTCCAAGATGGCTCCAAGACGACCTTCGAGGACCCCGGGACGGCCCAAGAAAGCTCGCAGAGGGCCGCCAAGAGGGCCTCAAGAGGCAACGCCTTGTTCGTCGTGACAGCGTCCAATGCGGCCCATGGAGCCCACAAGATCGTCTCAAGACGGCTCACGAGGCCCCAAAGAACGGTCCCAAGACGGCCCAGTAGGGCCCCAAGGGGGCCCAATAGTGCCCCACGACTGCCCTGGGGCTCCCTTGGACGGCCCAGGAGTGCCCCAAGAGGGTCCCAAGATGGGCAATACGAACTGACATCTCGAGTCTTTCCCGCCGCGATGGCCCCAAGACCCTCCCAGTGACCCCCGAGGCGCCCCCAAGAGGCCCCAAGAGGCTCCCAAGAGGCTTTCAAGAGGCACCCGAGATGCCCCCGAGAGGCCCCCAACAGCAAATCAGATGCCTTCGAGAAGGATTCCAGGAGGCCCTCATATGCATCCCTGGGACTCTCCTGAGCCACAGGCCAGGCACGGTGGCGCGACTCTTGACGAATTCACTGAAGTGGGGGGTCGGCGACATGGCGCAAGCCTCTTGATGCTACCACTAGACGTTGGAGGTTAAGCGTTGCAATCTAAGGGATTTTTGTAAAGGTCACACAACCAACAACATAGAAAATAGAACAGGAATCGAGAACCACCGCGAAATCTCAGCAGCCGATTGCACTCAAACACAGCTTGGGACCTAACTTACGGGCAGGTCTAGTCCCGCGCGTTTCAGCCTGCAGTGCAGCATTCATGTGCAGATGCATGTCCTCCAGAGGCTCCAGGTCGCATCTGCACTCGGCAAACATTTGCATGTCGGAATCGCCCGCAACTGCTCCATCCAACCCACCCCGCACGTCCACGCTCGGCACCTCGGCCGTCGTGCCGTGACCCACGACGATCAGGTGCTGCGCCTCCACGGTCTCTTGGGCCTCCTACTCGCCTTGCGTCATCGATCACCAACTCTGCGAAGTACTCGGTCCCGCCCACGCACAAATCCTTCAAATAAGAAGAAGGCAAATCCGCACATACCCAGGGCCACAACCACTTGGCACGAGAAAACAACAATTCCCTGACAACTCTCACCGGGAGGTGTCACGCCGACGCCCTGATTCGAATGGTTCCCAGACGCCTGCCCAGAGAAAGGATTGCCCGGTCAGAAGGCCTTGTGTCTTAACTGATGTCCCACTCGTTCGCGGCGGCGCGATCTGGCGCACGCCTTGCATGGTTGAAGCGATGCCCTGGCTCGCACGATGACGCTCGTCGTGCCAGCTCTGCATGGACACGGGACGCGCGCACCAGCATGCCGTATTCCATGCATTCTCGCAGTGCTGCTGCCAAGAGCACCGCTCACCCCTTGGCACGCGCTGGGCACGTCCAGGGGCGCACGGACGAATGCACCACTTACCCCAAGTCGGTTCATGACAGAGGACTGTGCGAAGCTGCTGACAGTACAGGCTCTCTCGTTTCCCCGGGTACGGATGTCAACACGCAAGCTCATCATGACAGATAGGGCCATGGGTTTGTCTACGTCCAAAGCAATGCAGTAACTGAAAATGCCCGTTCGCAACGGCGTCGGCCTCGGCAATGGTCACGTGATGCATGCGCATGCTGGGGGTCGCACGGCGGAGCGGGCGGCGCGCACACCCTCCTGAAAACATGGTCTCTCAGTGCTGACCACACGACTGTCCGTTGAACCAGCCGCACACGAGCTGCGAGTCGCGCGCGCAAGTGGCACACGACAGCCTCTTAAACGTACCCCCCCCCCAGGGATGTCAGGGGCAGGTGCTGCCAGCATGCATTTCGTAAACAGTGCCCTGTTTCATGTGCTCCATTGCTCGCGTGTGATTGCCAATGCCTCTCTACGCCCTCCTGCAAGAAAGGCGTCCCATACTGGCATCACTTTTGTTTGCCCAACGAGCTACTTGCCAAGCGTCACCGACGTCCTTATCAACATGTCCTCTCGCGCCTCCCACCGCGCCGCCGGGTACCCCTGCCCCTCGCTGCGCAAAGGAAGTGCGCATTGGGCCTCCAGGGCAGCAGTACTGCGTAAGACAGAATGCCGGTGCATGAAACGAAAGACCACCTGCAATGTCTTACGCCTAGTCCTGCCGCACAACTTAACCAGCACAGACGTCGTCGCCGTGTCAGACGCCAATCGCACGGTAAAACAATGATTGGGTGGGCGACGGTTGCCCAGCATCAGCCAGCGTAGCGTGCTTCCAAATACCCACTCGACTATGAGGCACATCAAGCACGACCACTAGCCACAAGCAAAAACTTCCACTGCACGAACCTTGCGCACATTTGTACTTCGCCCCACAGTAACTGCAGCTGGCGCTTGAGCAAGCTCGGAGCGGGAAGCCAAAATGCGCGGGCGCGCTTCTGCAAATGGTGTTCAACTAGTGCGCCAGCTCGCCGACCCCAACAGACAGGAAACCCAAAGCATGTCCAAACTCCCCACCGCTTGCACTCCGACCCCTTCGGTGCCCTGACGGATAACGCTATGACTGCCGGTACCCGCCCTGTATTGCACACTGCACCCAATCCACTTCAGAGCGTATTCATCCGGGGCCATTCATTACCTTCCGCACCATCATCTGCACGTTGCAACGCTGGAGGCCGCAAGGAAGATGTTGTACCCACCACAAGATGATGTAACCCCAGCAAGATGCTGTCCAAGTGTGCTCCAGCGCCTCTGGCCGGCTAGCTGTCGGCGCGATTGCATAGCACCCGTCTCCTCACCAAACCCATATACAAACGTCGAGTCGCTGCCCTCCTGCTT
>CAUYUJ010007446.1:0-35000 GCA_963575745.1 Prorocentrum cordatum | reverse complement strand
GGGAAAAAAGAGAGAGAGAGAGAGGGGAAAGAGAGAGGGGAGAGAGAGAAAGAGAGAGAGAGAGAGAGAAAGAGGGAGGGAAGAGGCAGGACAGGGGAGGGAGAAGGGAGGAGGGAGAGGGGATAGGGCCAAGTTAGGTGTGCTCGCGTCAACATCTGACATCCTACCCCTCCCTCCCATCCCTTACCATGGCGCTGATTTTCTCTATCCGCGGACGCGTGTCGTAGCGGACCTGTGGCTCCGCGCGCGTGTGCGTAGTGGGTGGTGGTGCGCGTGCGTGCGTGCGTGTGTGCGTGGTTGTGGTTGTTGTGGTGGTGGTGTGTATGTGTGTGTGTGTGCGTGTGTGCGCGTGTGCTGTGGTGTGACGTGGTGTGGCGTCTTGGTGGTTTGGTGGTGGGCCAGGTGCGTACGTGCGTGATGGCGGTGGTGGTGGTGGTGGCGGTGGTGGTGTGTGTGTGTGTGTGTGTGTGTGCGTGTGTGTGTGTGTGTGTGTGTGTGTGTGTGTGTGTGTGTGTGTGTGTGTGTGCGTGTGTATGTGTGTGTGTGCGTGCGTGCGTGCGTGCGTGCGTGCGTGCGTGCGTGCGTGTGTGCGCGCGTGTGATGTGGTGTGACGCGGTGTAGCGTGGTGGTGGTGGGTGGGGTAGTGCGGTGGTGGTGGCGGTGCGCGGTGGTGGTGCGCGTGCGTGCGTGCGTGCGTTGGTGGGTGGAAGTGGCGGTGGGTGTGCGTGCGGCGGGGCGGGGCGTGGTGCGGCGCGGTGGTGGCGGGCGGATGGGCGCGCGAGAAAGAGGCCCGCGCTGGGGCGAGAACGCCATCCTGAACGACGGAGGCAAAACACCGATCCGAAAATGAGGCCCACGCTGCAGCGGGAGCACGATTCGGAACGATTCGGGAGCAGAAATGAAGCCGGCGCCTCAGCGAGAGCAGCATTAACAAAAAAAACGCAGGCAAAAACCCAACTCCCGGGAATCCTGTGTGTAAAAAACAGTACGCGGGGGGGGGGTCGAATATTCCCAGCACGCCATCAGGGGAAGAGGGAGAGTAGTATTCACATTGAGTAATTGTACAGAGGCATAAGGATGAGGGAAGAGAGGAGGGAGAGAGAAGGGAGGAGAAGAGGGAGGAGGGAGGAGGGAGAGGGAGGAGGAGCAGGAAGGTAAGAGCGTGAACGTTCGAGGAAGTCCTAGGCGAAAGCGCCGTTCCTGAAGGAAGTCTCGGGCGGGAGCCCAAGACGGGCGGGCGATCCCCTGACGGCCGGGTCGGGCGGGTGGGACATTCAAGCGGGATGCTTAAGTATGGCGAGAGCGCGGTTACTAAGTAAGTTGTAACGGCGTCCTTGGCGCAGCGTGTTTCCTGAGCGTCGAAAGGGAGATTTCTGAATAAATTGCATGGAAGTCACAGGCGACAGCGCAATTTCTGAATCAAATGTGAAGGGTTCTCTGGCGGGAGCGGGGGTCTTGATTAAATTGCGAGGAAATCTTGATTCAACAGCGAGGAAATCTCAAGCGGGAGCGCCGTTCCTGAGTAAATTGTGAGGAAATCTCAGATGGGAGCGGGGGTCCTGACTAAATTGCGAAGAAGTCACAGGCGGGAACGCCGATCCTGAGTAAATTGTGGGGAGGTATAGGGGGCGGGGGTCCGGAGTAAATTTGGAGGAAATCTCAGGCGGGAGCCGTTGTTGTTGTAATCCAGGGGGCCAGGGGCCTAGTTTGAGAACCAAAACTTTCCCTGTCAAAAAACAAGGTGCGGGCGTCGAGGGGCACACTTGGATTAAGAAAAACAGCATGCACCGGTGAGGGGAGATCAGCAATAATTATTCGTCGGAAATGAAAGTTGAACAACAACACCAACAACAATAACAACAATAACGACATCACTTACGACCACAACAACAACAACGCAACAAGAAAACTCTCACCACGAATCCCTTATTCAGCCACGCACCGAGGGACTATGAATGACCGTGCCGCCCCCTCACTCTGACATGTATCCAAACAGCGCCGATGGTCCATGCACGGCGACACCCCCAGAAAAAATACGTACAATGCCCGCCCCGTGGCGATTCGCCCCTAGGAGGAGGGCGCCCTGTCGCCGCGCCCCAGCTCCGGCGCGATGAGCGGGTAGGTCGCGACCTAGGAAATGGCAGTTCGTGGCGGCGGCGGGGGGCCCTCTTCCCCGAGTTTGACCCGCTGGATGAGCACTTTCTTCCTCCTGCTCCTCCTCCTCCTCCTCCTCCTCCTCCTCTTCCTTTTTCCTCCTCCTCCTCCTCCTCCTCCTCCCCCTCCTCTTCCTTCTCCCCCTCTTCCTCTCTCCTCCTCCTCCGCCCCCCTCTTCTTTCACATCGAACCTGTTTCGTTATTGTCTGCAATTGGGAGCCGCTTTCGGCCCCCAGCGCCGGCGCGAAAAAGTCCAAGACAACAAAACGGTTCTGAGAAAGGGCGGGCCTGGGGCGCGCCCGGGAGAAAGCCCGACAACGGATTTTGATTTCGCCCCTCTCCCCATCCGTTTCCTCACAAACGAAGAAGAGATAAGGATGTGGAACTACAACTGTGGGGGTTGGTGGCTGGTAAAAGAGCACGACGGCGGTAAACCAGATCTTTTCTAAATAACGTCGATACATTCGATTCGAGCCGGGATTGCGCGGGCAAGAGAAACGGGAAAATAGGAATATCAAAACGGCCCATTCCCCGCGCCCTCTCCCAAGCCGCACACATTTTTATCCGACAGCCGCCTGGGGGAGGCGCGCGCCGTTCCAGCGGAGTGCGTGATAGCAAACTGCACTCAGGGGGCACGCGTTCCCAAGGACGGCACCGAGCAACTCACCTCATCGATGCGAGGTGTCTGGCCAAGTGCCGCGATTGCGTGCATGCGAGGGCCGTGTGTCGCGGTCCAAAAGACCGAAAGTCAGTGAGAGGCTCGGCGAGGTGTGGCACGCGACCCGCGAGAATGAAGGGGCCAAGATGTGGCGATACCTTGGACTGGCAATATGGAGCGGGAGATAAAGTAAGCGTTTCCCTTGAGGGAGCGCGGAAGATGATATTCCACGCATCGCCTCGCCGCCCAGTCCCGATCCTCCCCCCCGACGGCGACAACGCCTACGACCCCTACTACTACCACTACTACCACTACTACCACTACTACCACTACTGACACCACTACTACTACTACTACTACTACTACTACTACTACTACTACTACTACTACTACTACTACTACTACTACTACTACTACTACTACTACTGACTACTACTACTACTACTACTACTACTACTACTACTACTACTACTACTACTACTACTACTACTACTACTACTACTACTACTACTACTACTACTACTACTACTACTACTACTACTACTACTACTACTGTACTACTACTACTACTACTACTACTACTACTACCACTACTACTACTACTACTACTACTACTACTACTACTACTACTACTACTACTACTACTACTACTACTACTACTACTACTACTACTACTACTACTACTACTACTAACTACCACTACTACTACTACTACCTAAACTCCACCACACTACTTACTAGTACTCCTACTACTACACTACTACCACCACTACTACTGCACTACTACTACTACTATAACCACTACTACTACTACTACTACTATAACCACTCCTACTACTACTACTACACTACTACTACTACGACTACTACTACTTACTTACTACTTACTACTACTACTGCACTACTGACTACTACTAACTACTGTTTCTACGACACTCCTACGACTACTACTACTACTACTTACTAACACTACTACACTACTACTACGACTACGACTACGAACTTCGACACGACTAACTACTACTACTACTACTACCACCACTACTACTAGTACTAAAACTACTACTACTAACTACTACTACTACTACCACCATACTACTACTTACACTACTAACTACTACTACGAGTACACTAGTACTCATACACTACTCTTACTACTAAACTACTACACCCACTACTACTACTAACTACAACTACTACTACTACGACGACTACGTACGAACTACGACTAACACTACTACTACTACTACTACTACTATACTTGGGCTACTATTTATGACCACGACTACTACTACTACTTACTACTACTACCCCTGACTACTACTACCTACTACTACTAACTACTACTACAGAACTATTCCTAATACTACTACTTACTAATTTTTTTTTCTACTACTACTATACTACTACCACTACCACTAACCACTCTACTACTACTACTACTACTCTACTACTCTAACTACTACTACTACTACTACTACACTCCTACTACTACTATACTAATAGTACTGCTACTACGATTAACTACTACTTACTACTCTACTACTACTACTACTACTACTACTAACTAACTATACTTCCTATTATTTTACTACTACTACTACTAACTAACTACCCTACTACTACTACGACGACTACTACTACGACGACGACGACGCGACGACGACCTACTACTACTACTACTACTACTACTACTACTACTACTACTACTACTACTACTAACTACTAACTACTACTACTACTACTACTACTACTACTACTACTACTACTACTACTACTACTACTACTACTACTACTACTACTACTACTACTACTACTTCTGACTACTACTACTACTACTACTACTACTACTACTACTACTACTACTACTACTACTACTACTACTACTACTACTACTACTACTACTACTACTACTACTACTTACTACTACTACTTACTACTACTACTACTACTACTACTACTACTACTACTACTACTACTACTACTACTACTACTACTACTAAATAATTACCCTGCGACGTACCCAACCCACGTGCATCAAATGGCAAGAGGAGTACGCCAACATTAGCAGGAACAACGACAGTGTAGACGCGGCGATTTGCTGTGCAAGCTACATGGGATGCGCATGCGTTGCACGATTCACAGGACGACGATCGAAAGAACGAGGATTGAGGCCCCAGGATCGAAGAAGAACGGGTACGGGAACGAGGGGTAGGAGAGGGATGGAATGGAGGGCGGGGGGGGGGCGAAAGGCCGTCGCGGAAGCAGCAGCATGCATGGAGAAGGTGAGGCGGGGAATAGGACGACGATGAAAGTGGCGGGAGGAGACAGAAGACTGCCGCGTTTTTCAAGTGCGAGCTAAACCCGCAGCGCTGCCTGCGCCATGTCGTCGCAGAGTTCCACATGATAAAACTTGTTTAGAGTGCAAGGAACGAGCGAGGCGTAGCTCGCCCGCTAGCTTCTCCGCCTCCTTCCCGCGCATTTCAGCGCGGGAGCTGAACGCTCGCAGGCGCGCCGCCAGGTCTGCGGGCGGCCCGCGGGAAAGAAACTCAAGGCCGGGGTCGCGCATCATCAATCGGTTGTCCATCGTCCAAAGTTGCACTGGCGACGTACTGGTTGAACGCGGAGCGAGCAGCATCACGCGCGTGCCTGAACGCCACGCAGGTACAGTGCACGCGCGATTGGGACTTCAGGTCGATCACGCGCGTCTCCACCAGGCTTGGCAACACCACGCGACTGAGGATCTCACTGCGGTCTGCCATGCTGCTGTCCGCGAATGCAATGCGCTGCCTGCAAGTAAGGCGGCGGCGTCCACTTGTCTCAGAAGATGTTCCCGCGGGCCCGAAGGGCGACCGCCAGCTCGAGCCGCGGCGCCGGCAGGCCAGATAAGGATCATGCAACAGCAAAGACGATGACAGAGCAACGAGGTATCGGCGAGTGCATGACAGGCCTCCGTTTCCTGCACTTCTTTCCTGTAGTTCCCCTAGCTCATCGAGCTCAGCAGATGTTTCTGCGGGTCCGAAGGACGACCGCCAGCTCGAGTCGCAGCGCCGACGAGCTGCATCCACATCAGGCAACACCCCAGGAGACACTGGCACACAACGATTTGACGTCAGTCAGTGCCAGACCACTCCATGTCTAGTTCCTCGCACACATACAGTCGATCGCAGATGCGGGATAATCGAAGTAGAATGACGGGTCCAATCTGCGTCCGCGTAGGACGTCACTATGCTGGACCCCGCAGCAGGTTTCGAAAGTGGCGACAGTTTCGTGGGCCCCACAGCAGCCCTCGAAAGTGTCGACAGTTTCACAGATCGCAGCCCCCCAGGGATGGCGAGGTCTAATCTGAGTCCCCGTAGGACGTCACTCCGCTGGCCCCCCAAGCAGCCTTCGAAAGTGGCGACAGTTTCACAGATCGCAGCCCCCCAGGGATGGCGAGGTCTAATCTGTATCCCCGTAGGGCGTCACTCCGCTGGGCCCCCCACGCAGCCTTCGAAAGTGGCGACAGTTTCACAGATCGCAGCCCCCCAGGGATGGCGAGGTCTAATCTGAATCCCCGTAGGGCGTCACTCCGCTGGGCCCCCCAGCAGCCGCGAAAGTGGCGACAGTTTCACAGATCGCAGCCCCCCAGGGATGGCGAGGTCTAATCTGAATCCCCGTAGGGCGTCACTCCGCTGGGCCCCCCAGCAGCCCTCGAAAGTGGCGACAGTTTCACAGATCGCAGCCCCCCAGGGATGGCGAGGTCTAATCTGAGTCCCCGTAGGGCGTCGCTCCGCTGGGCCCCCCAGCAGCCCTCGAAAGTGGCGACAGTTTCACAGATCGCAGCCCCCCAGGGATGGCGAGGTCTAATCTGAATCCCCGTAGGGCGTCACTCCGCTGGGCCCCCCAGCAAGCCTCGAAAGTGGCGACAGTTTCACAGATCGCAGCCCCCCCAGGGATGGCGAGGTCTAATCTGAATCCCCGTAGGGCGTCACTCCGCTGGGCCCCCCAGCAGGCCTCGAAAGTGGCGATAGTTTCGCAGATCGCAGCCCCCCAGGGATGGCGAGGTCTAATCTGGGTCCCCGTAGGGCGTCACTCCGCTGGCCACCCCAGCAGCCCTCGAAAGTGGCGACAATTTCGCAGATCGCAGCCCCCCAGAGATGGCGAGGTCTAATCTAAGTCCCCGTGGGGCGTCACTCCGCTGGCCACCCCAGCAGCCTTCGAAAGTGGCGACAGATTCACAGATCGCAGCCCCCCAGGGATGGCGAGGTCTAATCTGAGTCCCCGTAGGGCGTCACTCCGCTGGCCACCCCAGCAGCCCTCGAAAGTGGCGACAGTTTCACAGATCGCAGCCCCCCAGAGATGGCGAGGTCTAATCTGAGTCCCCGTAGGGCGTCACTCCGCTGGCTACCCCAGCAGCCCTCGAAAGCGGCGACAGTTTCGCAGATCGCAGCCCCCCAGCGATGGCGAGGTCTAATATGAGTCCCCGTGGGGCGTCACTCCGCTGGCCACCCCTGCCGCCCTCGAAGCTAGCGACAATTTCGCAGATCGCAGCCCCCCAGGGATGGCGGTGTCTAATCTGAGTCCCCGTAGGGCGTCACTCCGCTGGCCCCCCCAGCAGCCCTCGAAAGTGGCGACAGTTTCACAGATCGCAGCCCCCCAGAGATGGCGAGGTCTAATCTAAGTCCCCGTGGGGCGTCACTCCGCTGGCCACCCCAGCAACCCTCGAAACTGGCGACAGTTTCACAGATCGCAGCCCCCCAGAGACGGCGAGGTCTAATCTGAGTCCCCGTGGGGCGCCACTCCGCTGGCCACCCCAGCAACCCTCGAAACTGGCGACAGTTTCACAGATCGCCGCCCCCCAGGGATGGCGAGCGGCAAGCTAGGTAGGTAAAGGCAAGCGAGACGAAGAGGGGAGAGAGGAGGCGGGAGGCGGGAGGAAGAAGGTGGAAACCACAGTGCTCTATTCAAAACGAGTACCCAACGCAGGAGGGTTGGGAAAAACTACAACAAGTTTTTGGAAAAACGTCGCGATAGTATTGCTTGATTATTTGTCGAACATGCTTCCTGTAGAGGGACACGCCCGACTTACAACCAGGCGTGGAAGCATGCCCCTTGCCTGACCGACCGCTCCCGGTAATAGTCCCCATGTGGATAATAAGGTATGGGGTTCTGGCGGGGGTAATCAACGATTGTCCTGGCGAAGGTGATGTTGTGATGATGATGATGATGATGATGATGATGATGATGATGATGATGATGATCCTGGGCGCTCGTGTAGACTTACCTTGTAGATCTTGGCAAAAGACTGGTTCGAGAGATCTCGGGGCTCGTGGCTACAACTTGGCAGCGCAATAGAGTTCATTGGCGTTCCTGGCCAAGAAACCTCTCTTGCGCACGACCTCAAACCACTCTTGGCCCTGCCACGCGTTCCTGATCCGGGAAAAGGCTGAGAAAGTTAGAATCCCATGGCCCTGCCGCACGTTCGTGACTTGGGGAAACTGAAATGGTGAGAACCCCATAGCACTGCCACACGCTCGTGATTGCGGAAGCTGAAATGGTGAGACCACCACTGCCATGCTCAGCGTGTTTGCTGCTGTTGCGAGTCAACATGAGATGATAGCCACTTCGATTCGCAACCTCCCCCGGGGATTATCAAGTGCAGTCCCCGCGCCCTCTCCACAATAAAACCCGAGTGGCACGGGAAAATTACCCTGCGACGTACCCAACCCACGCGCATCAAATGGCAAGAAGAGTATGCCAATACTAGCAGGAACAACGACAGTGTAGACGCGGCGATTTGCTGTGCAAGCTACATGGGATGCGCATGCGTTGCACGATTCACAGGACGACGATCGAAAGAACGAGGCTTGAGGCCCCAGGATCGAAGAAGAACGGGTACGGGAACGAGGGGTAGGAGAGGGATGGAATGGAGGGCGGGGGGGGCGAAAGGCCATCGCGGAAGCAGCAGCATGCATGGAGAAGGTGAGGCGGGGAATAGGACGACGATGAAAGTGGCGGGAGGAGACAGAAGACTGCCGCGTTTTTCAAGCGCGAGCTAAACCCGCAGCGCTGCCTGCGCCATGTCGTCGCAGAGTTCCACATGATAAAACTTGTTTAGAGTGCAAGGAACGAGCGAGGCGTAGCTCGCCCGCTAGCTTCTCCGCCTCCTTCCCGCACATTTCAGCGCGGGAGCTGAACGCTCGCAGGCGCGCCGCCAGGTCTGCGGGCGGCCCGCGGGAAAGATACTCAAGGCCGGGGTCGCGCATCATCAATCGGTTGTCCATCATCCAAAGTTGCACTGGCGACGTACTGGTTGAACGCGGAGCGAGCAGCATCACGCGCGTGCCTGAACGCCACGCAGGTACAGTGCACGCGCGATTGGGACTTCAGGTCGATCACGCGCGTCTCCACCAGGCTTGGCAACACCACGCGACTGAGGATCTCACTGCGGTCTGCCATGCTGCTGTCCGCGAATGCAATGCGCTGCCTGCAAGTAAGGCGGCGGCGTCCACTTGTCTCAGAAGATGTTCCCGCGGGCCCGAAGGGCGACCGCCAGCTCGAGCCGCGGCGCCGGCAGGCCAGATAAGGATCATGCAACAGCAAAGACGATGACAGAGCAACGAGGTATCGGCGAGTGCATGACCGGCCTCCGTTTCCTGCACTTCTTTCCTGTAGTTCCCCTAGCTCATCGAGCTCAGCAGATGTTTCTGCGGGTCCGAAGGACGACCGCCAGCTCGAGTCGCAGCGCCGACGAGCTGCATCCACATCAGGCAACACCCCAGGAGACACTGGCACACAACGATTTGACGTCAGTCAGTGCCAGACCACTCCATGTCTAGTTCCTCGCACACATACAGTCGATCGCAGATGCGGGATAATCGAAGTAGAATGACGGGTCCAATCTGCGTCCGCGTAGGACGTCACTATGCTGGACCCCGCAGCAGGTCTCGAAAGTGGCGACAGTTTCATGGGCCCCACAGCAGCCCTCGAAAGTGGCGACAGTTTCACAGATCGTAGCCCCCCAGCGCTGGCGAGGTTTAATCTGAGTCCCCGTAGGACGTCACTCCGCTGGCCCCCCAGCAGCCTTCGAAAGTGGCGACAGTTTCACAGATCGCAGCCCCCCAGGGATGGCGAGGTCTAATCTGTATCCCCGTAGGGCGTCACTCCGCTGGGCCCCCCACGCAGCCTTCGAAAGTGGCGACAGTTTCACAGATCGCAGCCCCCCAGGGATGGCGAGGTCTAATCTGAGTCCCCGTAGGGCGTCACTCCGCTGGCCACCCCAGCAGCCCTCGAAAGTGGCGACAGTTTCACAGATCGCAGCCCCCCAGGGATGGCGAGGTCTAATCTGAATCCCCGTGGGCGTCACTCCGCTGGGCCCCCCAGCAGCCTCGAAAGTGGCGACAGTTTCACAGATCGCAGCCCCCCAGGGATGGCGAGGTCTAATCTGAATCCCCGTGGGCGTCACTCCGCTGGGCCCCCAGCAGCCCTCGAAAGTGGCGACAGTTTCACAGATCGCAGCCCCCCAGATGGCGAGGTCTAATTGAATCCCCGTGGCGTCACTCCGCTGGGCCCCCCAGCAGCCCTCGAAAGTGGCGACAGTTTCACAGATCGCAGCCCCCCAGGGATGGCGAGGTCTAATCTGAATCCCCGTAGGGCGTCACTCCGCTGGGCCCCCCAGCAGCCCTCGAAAGTGGCGACAGTTTCACAGATCGCAGCCCCCCAGGGATGGCGAGGTCTAATCTGAGTCCCCGTAGGGCGTCACTCCGCTGGCCACCCCAGCAGCCCTCGAAAGTGGCGACAGTTTCACAGATCGCAGCCCCCCAGAGATGGCGAGGTCTAATCTGAGTCCCCGTGGGGCGTCACTCCGCTGGCCACCCCAGCAGCCCTCGAAAGTGGCGACAGTTTCACAGATCGCAGCCCCCCAGGGATGGCGAGGTCTAATCTGAGTCCCCGTAGGGCGTCACTCCGCTGGCCACCCCAGCAGCCCTCGAAAGTGGCGACAGTTTCACAGATCGCAGCCCCCCAGGGATGGCGAGGTCTAATCTGAGTCCCCGTAGGGCGTCACTCCGCTGGCCACCCCAGCAGCCCTCGAAAGCGGCGACAGTTTCGCAGATCGCAGCCCCCCAGGGATGGCGAGGTCTAATCTGAGTCCCCGTAGGGCGTCACTCCGCTGGCCACCCCAGCAGCCTCGAAAGTGGCACAGTTTCACAGATCGCAGCCCCCCAGGGATGGCGAGGTCTAATCTGAGTCCCCGTGGGGCGTCACTCCGCTGGCCACCCCAGCAGCCCTCGAAAGTGACGACAGTCTCGCAGATCGCCGCCCCCCAGGGATGGCGAGGGGCAAGCTAGGTAATAGGCAAGCGAGAAGAGGACGAGCAAAGAGAGGAGGAGAAGGGAAGCAAGAGAGGAGAGCAGGAACGAAGAGAGGAGGAGAGGGGACGGGAGGCGGGAAGGAAGGAAGGAAGGAAGGAAGGTGGAGACCGCAGTGCTCTATTCAAAACGAGTACCCAACGCAGGAGGGTTGGGAAAAAATAGATCGACCAGCCATAACTGGGGGAGCTGTGGTCCTTACCCCATCGCATCGACGATCTCTCGAGAGGGGTGTCGAAATCGATGGGTCCCGCAGGGGGGTAAGGACCACAGCTCCCCCAGTTGTGGCTGGCCTGCTAGAGGGGGGGGAAAGGGGGGGTAGGCTTTCTTATCGGGGGTGGTCGGTTACAGAGTGGCCACGGCACCTCGAGGGCTCCGCACAGGACGGCGTGCGAGGACCGAGCAGCCGCCAGAGGCGGGAGGCGGGGAACAGGGAGGGGCTGAGGCAGAGCATCCGTGGCGCTGCGTGCAGAAGTGCACCCTGGTGTCCTGCGTGGCCCGATGCTCCAGGGGAGGAGGGGGAGGAAGAGGAGGGAGGAGGAGGAGGAGGAGGAGGAGGAGGAGGTGGAGGAGGAGGAGGAGGAGGAGGAGGAGGAGGAGACCTCCCCCATAGTGAACCTCGGACATATTGTCTGCCGACCTCACCCGCGATACGAGGCCAAGGCCGACGGGTGTGAGAATGACGAGGGCCACGAGAAAAAAAAGGGCGAGGAGGCAGCCGAAGGGGAGGCGTCACAGCGCGCCCCGCCCCAGAGAGGCCTTGAGGTCCGCGCGCTGGTGCACATACTCGTAGAGGATCCTGCAGCAGGCAAGCAAACGAATTGCCGCCCGAGTGCCTCGGCTACGTAGCGCTTTTGCAGGGGAGCAGTGTTTCAGATCGTCGTGCGAGGATGCTCGCGGACAGCGCATGTTCCAGATGCCCCTCTCCCCCATGTTCCCTCTCAACCGGGGTAAAATCTCGCTCGAGGGGGCCGACGAGCTCGCCAAGGCAGCTTTCCCGGACCGGGCGAGCCCCAGGCCCGCCCCACAGCCCTATCCAGGGAGCGCCCCTCCTCCTTCCCGCCCTCCTCCCTCCATCACCCCCTATCTTGCCTCTCTCCACTCCCCTCCCTCTTCCCTCCCTGCTCCCCCCGAATTCTTCGCTTGAGCGCGACAGTCGACTTGAGCGCTCCATCTCTGCTCCAGCTCCCTGCCCTGATCCTGCTCCTCGATCTCCGGAGGAGCCTGACCCTGATCCTGACCCGGAGGAAGAGATATTCCGAGCGCCCGAGACCGCTGCGGTTGCATAGGACGGGCAGGCACCGAGGAGGCGGAGGAGGAGGAAGAGGAGCAGGAGGTGGAGGAGGAGGAAGAGGAGGAGCAGGAAGAGGAGGAGCAGGAGGAGCAGGAGGAGGAGGAGGAGCAGGAGGAGGAGGAGCAGGAGGAGGAGGAAGAGGAGGAGGAGGAGCAGGAGGAGCAGGAGGAGGAGGAGGAGGAGGAGGAGGAAGAGGAGAAAGAGCAGGAGGAGAAGGAGGAGGAGGAGGACCGGTACCTCTCTGCTCACCCCCCCCCGCCCCCGCCGCCTCCGCCTCGGGCTGACGCCCGAGGTCCTGGCGCGCACCGAGGCCCGCCGTGCCAGAGCCCGCTGCAGGAGGGCGCCGAGGCGGGCCGCCCCGACGAGGGGGCGCTTCCGTAGCGTTAGGGGAATGATGTGGTGAGGCCCGACTAGAGGAAAGAGAACTATGCACATACAGTCGGGGCGTTGACCTAAGGAACCCTAAATAAGGAACGGGGCCCCTTTTTTCCATAAGTTAACCTTCGATTTCCGATCGAAAACATAAGGAAAGCCTGAGGCAAGCTGCGAAACACTAAGGAACGCGGAGCCCCTCCCCATCCAAAAGGGTTCCTTCTTCAGGGCCCCGACTGTACACCGATTTTGGCCAGGCCCATCCTGAGCCCAGGATCGGTGCATACGCCCGCTGCCTTGGCCAGGAAGGTACAGGCACCGATCCTGGGTCAAGGACGGGCCTTTCCAGGATCGGTGCATGTGTATAGTTCTCTTCGCCCGACCCATAGCCCTTTGGGAGGGGACCTAAGATAGGAGGGCCAACATATCAGGGATAGGGGGCCTTTCGAGCAGAAGTATCAGACCAGACCGCCCGAATGTGTGATCCCCAATGCGAGGACGGGGACCTCCGTGAGGCCACGTCTTCATCGTGTTATCAAGGTTAAGGGCTATGTTGTTTCGATGATGATGGGGGGGTCCCCCACTTTACCAGCTGAGGAGCCGTTATCGAGCTCCGAGCTCCGAATTCCTCCCCCGCTCTTCCCTCCCCCGTCACCCCCCCTCGCCCCTGTTTTCTATCCCCGCGACGGCTCGCCGCAGGAGCCGCTCCCACGGGCCCCAGGGACCGCGCCACGCGGGGTTGCGCACGACGAGCGCGCACTGGAGCCCCGCGCCAAATGTGTGCGAAGAGCCCAACGGCTGTCACAACGGCCTGGCATGACCAGGCACGGCCTGGTCGCGTGGGCGAGCGTCTAAATTTCCCTCCGAGCCCCTCACTCCTTCCATACCCTCCCCTTTGGACGCCCGACATGGGTACAGAAAAAATGGGTACAATGTCCAACAACAAGTGTTGTCCCAAACCAACAGCGGCCGCTGTTGGGCGGGCGGCCTTCTGTCTCAAATGGACACAGGCCGCGGCGGCGCGGACAGCGAGTCCTGTTCAAAATGAAAAGGAACTGCTGTTGTGCATCGTACCCATTCTTTCCGTACCCATTTCGGGCGTCCAGATCCCATGCCACCTCCCCATGAGATGGTTTTGGTATTATCCCCAGTACAGTGGAGGCCAGTCCACAAGAAGCCTTCCACAAGATGCCCAGACCCTGAGACCCCAGGATGTCCTCTGAGTTCTGGAGTGGGCACGTCACGCTTTCCACAGCAAAGCCATCGAACACACAAGAAACCCCATGGGCACACCTGGAGGCAAGCAGGGTGTCTCTCGGCAGGGGCCTCCAATGTCATGGTCGTCACCCAGGAGGGCGGGCGGGCCCAGGGTAACGCTTGGGCGGGGCACGGCACATCGGGACGGCGGTGCGCTGCACTCGCCATGGTATAAACACGCGCGAGCCACAGCCCGGGGGTGCGGGCCTCATTGAATACAGGGCAGTTGCTATTACATAGGACTTGTAAAAATATGGGATTGTTAATACCTTCTTAATTTTTGAATAAACTTATGCATGAACTCATCGTTGTTTCTAATACTAAGCCCCTGCATTTCTATGATTCGCACGCGGAGCATGCATTAAAAACGGCACTGTAGTTGTATCAAACGTGCAATGTTCATGTGAACCTGCCGACAGTCACTGAGCAAACGAGAAAACTGCACGCTCGAGCGCACTTCGAAAAAGGCAGGCCGCAGAATCGGCCGTATCACAGAACATCCCTGTGCGGCGGGCGTACAGAAGGATGATCTCTGCGACGGCCTTGCCAAAGGATTGTCTCGCGTGGCTGCCATACAAAAGGAGCTCCTTGTGTGAAGGCCTTGCAGAAGGATGTCATGTATTTCGACAGCCTGAAAAAAAAAACCTTCCTTCTGTGGCGGCCGTACAAAGGGATGGTCTGTGCGGCGACCTTACACACGGAGTCCAGATGTGGCGGCCTTGCAAAAGGAGTTGTTGCGGCGGTCTTAGTAGCAAAAACTCGCTTGAAAAGACGGAACCAAGAAACCTGGAACGACCATCGTTAGTGGTGTCAAGAAAGGTACAGAACACAGTTCTCGGCAGCAAGCGCCCCAAAACACTACAACAATGGGAGCTCCAAAACGCAAGAACACACATCGGTTTAAGCAACTGGAGCTTCAACACGTTATGTGGTGTCATGCTTTCTTACGTCCGAAACCAAGAGCAGTGTAAAATTCAGCGTTGTGGAGCTCCGACTGCTGCAAATCAAGGTTCCTCTACTGCACCCGACTGTACCGTAACATACTCTACTCTACATGACGTTGTTCCTGCTCTACTCTACTCCTACTCCATTATCAGCAACTCTAATATACTCGACGCCATGTATGCTCCATTCTGCTCATCGACCCTTCACTACTCGATCCTACTCTAATCCAATATGGCTTACAAACTCCAACGCTATCTGGCTGTACTCTCTCTGCCCTGCCGTGTCCCACCCTGCCGTCTTCGTCGTCAACGTCGTTGTCGTCGTGGCCGTCGTCGTCGTGCATCGCGCGTCGTCCGCCGTCATAGTCGTCGCCATGGCGACAGGCGCGCGCGAGAGGCCTGCCTGATCGCACTTGATGGCAAGGATGAAAACGCATGCTTGTCGTGAACATTCGACAGGGCGCGCGCGCAAACTGTTTTGGAAAAGACACGCTGCCGAACCATTGTGTTTTTTGACATGTGCACGGTGCACTCGATCTCGAAATCCTATCGACAGTGGCTCGGCACGCGGGCGTGACAACGCGCGCGTGTAGGTGTTGTCCCATGGTTTGCAAGGGGATGTCGCAAGTCGAAGAGGTTGCGTAAACATGTGCGCGCGCATAAAAATATTCGACGAAGATGACGGGAGGGGCATACCGGCTTGGCTGGGAGGGTACGAGGTTATGCTTAGAAAAACGATATGGCAGAATCGCTTGCTGCAACCTGCAAGACGCGATGCCGGACTGATCCCCTGGGGGGAATAGGTCCCATTTCTTTTACATGGAATTTGAAGGGGCCCTGGGACATACAAATAAATACACACAAATAAAATGGATCCTCATATTTTCCCATATGTTCTGGGTTTTTGTCTTCCCGCCCAATTCCCATATTTTCCCATGTTTTCTGTGTGTGTGTGTGTCTGTGTGTTTTGTTTCCTCCTGAGAATTGTCAAGCCCACTACCCGCGCAACCATCCCACCCACCCGCCCGCAAGTTGGTCTGCAAAGAGCGCCGGCCGCGGTGGCGCGAACTGCTGGCTGGTGACTGCCCCGCGCGTCTCGCCAGGTGCGCTGACGCGCGGGCAGTCAGTGCGAGTCGGTGGCCCGGGCGCACGCGATACCATGGCGATGTCGACAGAGGCGGGCACGATGATGATGATGATGATGATGATGATGATGATGATGATGATGATGATGATGACAGCAACGATGACAATGACAATGACAATGACGACAATGACAATGACTGGTGGCGATGATGACAATGACGACAGCAAGGCCGATGAGGGCGCCGATACCGACAACGCCGATGGCGATGATGGTGTCCACATGTCATCGATGACGGTTCTGAGATGTCGACATGCGCGCGCGGCCGACGGTCGCGAGCGGCCCGCCTGGAACTATTTGGTGCGCTTCGTGCCCTCGAGGCACGCGCGCAAGGGCGGTCGAATGATTTTGACACGCGCGCGCCAGAGGCCCGCTTGGTCGAATTGATGTAAACATTGCCCAGTAAAGAAATCAAAAGCGTGTTAGCAAAATGTCGAAAGACTGCGCGAGCAATGATTCCCTACCTAGGCTCTGCCTAGAAAGGTTCTTACTCGGAAGCTTAAAAGGCCGGGCAGTGGGGCACGCCCCGGGCGGTTCCCCCGGCATCCGCCCCGCGGTTCCCCCAGTGACGTTCCCTTAGCTTCGCGTTGCTTATCTCATCTTTAGCTTATTTCATCTTAGCTCAGCTTAACTTCATCTTAGCTCAGGTGCATCTTAGCTTAATTGACCTTCATCTTAGCTTTGCCGAGCTTTAGCATAGCAGAGCACAGCATGGCATAGCAGAGCGTAGCACAGCACAGCACAGCTCAGCATATCATAGCAAAGCCCAGCACAGAACAGCATAGCGCAGCATAGCATAGCATAGTATAGCATAGCACAGCATAGCATTGCATAGTGCAGGTTAGCATAGCATAGCATAGCATAGCTGAGCATAGCACAGCGCAGCATGACATAGCATATCATAGCATATCATAGCATAGCATAGCGCAACATAGCATAACATAGCATAGCACAGCATAGCGCAGCATAGCAAGGCATATCATAGCATAGCATAGCATAGCATAGCAACTAATGCTGCTTTCCTAGGGGCTCCAACTTCTAGGTAGGGTCGCACCGGGGTAATTTCGTTCAAAACAATGTAAATTAAACGAATGCAAAATCATGTGCTTCAGATGTGCCCGGGAACCTCGATCTGGAAACTCATACGGAAGACCAGGGGTATTGAAGAATTTTGGCATGCGAGCGCGACAGCGCGCGCGTGTGGTTTGTGTCTCGTTTTCGCCAGGGGTGTTTGACAAAAGATGACTTTGATAAACGACTGTGAGCGTGGTGTCATTTGACCAGGACTAGGGGGAGTCGAACCCAGTGTGGCTGGGATGCTACGAGTTCAAATTTGGAATGAACGGTGGGGCGAAATCACATGTAAAGTGCACATTGCCAGGGGGTACGGATAAGACGGGTGCCAGCAGACAGGCCAAATTCTTCCAAGGAGAAGGCAGAGACCCCTAAATGTATGAACTGTTTGGGGAACAGGACAACGTCGTAGACAAATGATGATGGTGAGGATGCGGTGAAAGAGGAGACAAGAGAGCATGTCCGTTGACAACGTGCTGGCGTCGGCGTCGCTCACTCAGGCCACCCATCTTACTGCGCCACGCGCATCAGGCATTGAACATCAAGCTGGCGCTGGTAGCAAAATGAGCTGTACATTTGCATACGCCAAGGCACTTCGAGAAGACCACCACGGAGGCCCAGGCCCCTTCCTACGTACGATTGCTACCATTACGGGGGGGGGGTACCTGGCCCAGCTAACGACTGCTGCGCGCCACAGACTGCAAGAGAACATCTCCATGCGCTCAGTCCTCCCGCTGCTCCTCCCCCCCCTGGTCGAAGGTCGAGGATCGAGGCTCCAAGCGCTCGGCTGATTTGTATCCCTTGCCCGGGGGCCTCCAGACGCACCCCTGCTCCCATCCCGCCTCCCCACTTCCATTCAGCCGTCCAGCTCCTCCTCCTCCTCGTCCTCCTCCTCCTCCTCCTCCTCCTCCTCCTCCTCCCCCGATCGAGGCGAGGATACAAGATCGAGGTCCAGGTTTTCACCAGCGTTTTGTTTTTCATGGCCCCTATGGTTACCTCCAGAAGCTGGTGGAAGCATCCAGGGACCTCCCCTGGAAGAAAAAAGAAGCGATGACCATTGCCAAGACTCAAGGCGGAAACGACAGTCTCAATCGGAACACGGTGACCACGGCCATCGAGCATCCTGGCCATCGTGCCTTCGTGGGTCATCCTCGCGAATCGGCGACAGCCAGCATGCACAATGACAAGCATCGGCGTCGACACGATCCAGCGATATGCCAATTCTTGCCATTGTGCTGCGTTCCTCGATACCCCTGCCCATCTCGCACCACGCCCGTCGCCCGGCCGTGCCCGCGCAGCGAACGGCGGCGCAGCAGGGGAGGGCGCGCGCTGGTCTTGGCCGCGTCGTCCCTGGGCGTGTAGATCTCGCCGAAGCGGATGACCTGCGCGGAGGGGCGAGGCCGGGCGATGGGGGGCAACGGCCAAAGGGGAGAGGGCGGAGGAGGACTGAGGGCGGAGGAGGGAGGGGAGAAGGGAGGAGGGAGAAAAAAAGGAGGGAGGAGGGAGGAGGGAGGAGGGAGGAGGGAGGCCACGTGGTCGCCCAGTTTGTAGAGGGTGGTGCTCTCTTTTCGGCCCGCCTGTCTCCTGGGCGTCCAGGAATTCCATGACCAACTTCGCACGCTCCTCACCGGATCCCCAACATGCAACGCGAGACTGGGTACTGCATCATCTCGGCCGCCTGGCCCACCCGCTCCAGCCGCTCTGCGGGGGGGGGGCCAAAAAGGGCCTCTCCCCGGGACCACAGAAAAACCTGCGAGTGCCTCGCGATGGCACTGCGTGCCCAGACGACCAGGCCTCGAAAACCCTTCCAAGGACGACCTGGACTCAGATGGCGACGGCCCACCGCACCCCCACGACACCCGCTACTCAGGTGGGGGAGACTGCAACCCGGCTCGACCACCGCGCGGGGCACGCGGCCCAGGTGCACACTGGGGCCAGGACCCCCCCCTAAAACGACGCGAAGATCGGGACAAAATCGGATCGGGATAACTCGAAATCTCTGAGAATCGGCGGGTTCGGAGGATGCATCGGGCGCCGCGGCCGCACCGGAGGCGCTCCGGAACGCTCTGAGAGCGCTCCGGAACGCTCTGGAGCGATTTATCCCGATCCCAGCTCTGTTTTACTACCCCCCCCCCAGGCCCGCAGACAAGAAGGCACGGGCCCATGAGCCTCCCCCGCCCATCCTGTGGGCTGGGGTGGCCCGAGTGTAGAACACTGGCGAGGGCTGGACATGGGCCCTCCGTGCGACCGAACAGCACCCACCACCAACCGATCCAGGGTGCTTTCACGAGGGCTTGAGCTACCCGAGCGCCGCACGGGCGCCTCACAAGCGCTTGAGGGCAGAAGGCAAAAGGGCCCATGGTGATGATGATGATGGTGATGATGATGATGATGATGACGACGATGACGATGACGATGACGATGACGATGACGATGATGATGATGATGATGATGATGATGATGATGATGATGATCATCATCACATCATCCACATCATCATCATACATCATCATCATCATCATCATCATCATCATCATCATCATCATCATCATCATCATCATCATCTCATCATCATCATCATCATCACATCATCATCATCATCCTCATCATCATCATCATCAATCATCCTCATCAATCATCTATCATCATCATCATGCATCATCATCATCATCAATCAGCATCATCATCATATCATCATCACATCATCATCTCAATCATCATCATCATCATCATCATCATCTCATCATCATCATCATCAACATCATCATCATTCATCATCATCATCTCATCATCATCATCACATCATCATCATCATCATCATCATCATCATCATCATCATCATCATCATCAACATCATCATCAATCATATCATCAATCCTCATCATCATCATCATCACATCATCATCATCATCATCATCATCATCATCATCAATCATCATCAGCATCATCATCATCAATCTCTCAGCATCATCATCATCATCATCATCATCATCATCACATCATCATCAAATCATCATCAGCATCATCACATCATCATCATCAATCATCATCATCACATCATCATCCATCATCAGCATCATCAGCATCATCATCATCATCATCATCATCATCATCAATCATCATACATCAACCAACCATCACCCACAAACCACCACCACACCATCATCATCATCATCATCCTCATCATCATCATATCATCATCAATCATCATCATCATCCATCATCTCACCACCAACCACACCACCCCCACACACACCCACCATCATCCATCATCATCATCCTCATCATCATCCTCAGCAATCAATCATCATCATCAGCGTCGTCCGTCGTTCGTCGTCGTCGTCATCTCATCATCATCATCATCATCATTCGCTATCACTCATCATCATCTATCATCATCATCATCATCATCATCATCATCATCACCATCACCATCACCATCACCATCATCATCATCATCATCATCATCATCATCATCAGCATCATCATCATCATTATCAGCATCATCATCATGATCTTGATGATGCTGATGACGATGATGAGGAGGAATAGAGCGAGAATGGATTAGGCAGGAGAAGTGGATAGGAATCAGACTCAGTGACACGCTCTGGCGTTATGACAGCCACACTCACAAGTACGAGGCAAGAAAGACGAGACGGAGGCAGGCGGGGGAGGGACGGAGGAAGAGCTGATGTAGGGAGGAGGGGGCAGGCAGAACATGGAGGTGGAAGGAAGGAGGGAGGAACAGGGAGAAACCATGAGGAAGGACGGTATCCCTCCTCTTCCTCCTCCTCTTCCTCCTCCTCCGCGTGTCCTCCTCCGCTTTCTCCCCCATCGACACTCCCTCCTGCTGCACTTCCTCCTCCTCCTCCTCATCCTCCTCCTCATCATCCTCCTCCTCCTCCTCCTCCTCCTCCTCCTCTTCTTCTTCCTCCAATTCCTCCGTATCCTCCCTCCCCCTTCTCCTCACTCTCATTCATCCTCCCCTTCCTCTGCCTCCTCATCCTTCTACTCCCCATCCGCCTCCTCCTCATCCCTCTTCCTCCTCTCCCTGCCCGTCCTTCGCCCGTCCTCCTCCTTCCACCCCCCCCTCCTCCATCCCCTCTCCTCCATCCCTCCTCCGCACGTCGGCAGGGCTGCGGCCTTGTGCCTCTTCTCGACATCGGTCTTCGGCTGGAAAGGCTGCTCCGTTGGCGGGCTCATCCTCGGGCGGGTGGTGCAAAGGGGGGCGGCGCGGCCGCGCGAGAAGGGAGGGGAGAAAGAAGGAGCAGGAAGGGATGGGGGGGAGGGGGGGAAGGGAAGGAGGATGTGGGAGTGTGGGGGCGAGAAGATGTGGGAATGAAGGGAAGGAAACTTGAGGGATCCAAGAATCCAGTGAGGAACTTGAGTCGAAGATTATTCTGACGCGCGTGTAGCACGTTCTTATTGCTAGGCTGCAACCACTACCTCCTGCACGGCCTGCTTCTCCTCCTCCTAGACCCCCTCCTCCTCCTCCTCCTCCTCCTGCTCCTCCTCCTCCTGCTCATCCTCCTCCTCCTCCTCCCAACCCGCCTCCTCATCAAGATCCTCCTTTTTCCTCTTTCCTCGGATGGAGGGCGGTTCCATTTTGACCTGTGGCTCTCGCCCCAGCACTGCGCAAGTTCGCCTTCGCAAGTTTGCAAGGGTTTTACGGATGAAGGGCGGCGCCTGTTCGAAATGCGGTTCTCGCCTAAACGCGACGCGCATTCGACTTACAACATGTGCAAGAACGTCACGATGGAGGGCAGGTCGATGTCAAGATGTGGAGCTTGATAACCTTGGTACCGCGCCGAACTGGCTCGAATGTTGCAGGGCTTCGCGGATGGAGAGCGGCTCTTTTTTCTCTCGCCTTCGCGCCGCGCACCTTCGCTTGAAACGTTTGCAAGAGTGTCACGAATGGAGGGCGGCTGCGTTTCAAAATGTGGCTCTCGCCTTGGTGTTGCGCTCAGTCGTCTTACAACGTTGCAAGACCTTCGCGGATGGACGATACCTCTTGTTCAACATGTGGCTCTAGCCTGAGCGCCGCGCAAATTCGCAGAAACGTTTTACAACCGATAAGCGGATTCTTATGTCTGACGGCACAGAAATGATGTTCCAGCACAAACAAACACTGTCAGGGAGCAACAGTCACGTTGATTCGCGGTGTTCAAATGCCAGGATGTGTTTTTTGGCGCGATCCAGGATCGTCAGGACGCAACAATGAAGTTGATTCGCGATGCTGAAGTCCCAGGGGTGGCGTTGTTTTGCACGAGTGGGGATTCTCACACAGGTTGTCTTCCAACGGGGCATTCCAATAGTGGTCATACATTATTGTAGAGATCTATGAGGAGGGATCCTGGAGGCAGAATTTGCAGCACCATCGTTGATACGTATTGAGTTTGCACTGGTCCTCCTCACCCTCCTCCTCCTCCTCCTCCTCCTCCTCCTCCTCCTCCTCCTCATCCTTCTCCTCCTCCTCCTCCTCCTCCTCGTCCTCCTCCTCCTCCTCCTACTGTCATCATCATCGTCATCAGTCATCATCTCATCATCATCATCATCATCATCATCATCATCGCATCATCAGCTCATCATTAGCGCATCACCATCAATCATCATCATGACCATCATCATCACCATCCTCATCTCATCATCACCATCATCACCATCATCACCATCATCATCAACACATCACCATCATCACCTCATCTCATCATAACCATCATGGCGAGCATCATCAGCGCAGCCTCCCCTCAGCAGCATCATCAGCATCAGCATCAGCATCCCCCTCCGCCTCCTCCTCATCATCATCAGCAGCATCCTCATCCCCATCCCCCTCCCCATTCCCATCCCCATCCTCGTCCTCCTCCTCGCCCTCATCCTCTCCCTCCCTCACCCTGCCTCATCCTGCCTCCCGCCTCCCCCCCTCGATCCTCCCTGAAGGAGCGGGGGGCCGCGCGCGCGCCTGGAGCACGGCCCGGGGGGCTCCCCGGCCCCCGCCGCGGGGCCGCCCCCGCGCTCGAGCCGCGCGCGGGGCACCGCGGGGCGGCGGCGGCGCTGCGGGGCGTCGGGGCGCGCAGGCGAAGAGGGCACCGCAGGAGGCTTGGGAATGGGCACCAACACCAACACGGGGCGTTTGCCTCGACAGGGGACAGACGATCCTCGATATCGGTGCTGCTGGTAATCTTTCGGCTCCCAGGAAGCCCGAATATCACCACCAGCACCGAGGTCGGGAGTAGTTTCCCTCGGTGGAGGCTCACCGCCGATGTTGGTGTTGGTGTCAACCTGTAGGCCTCCGACACCAGGGGGGCTCCCCGGACATCCGGCGGCTTGAAGAGCTCGAGACGGAGTTTGGTCACACCAAGGAGGCGCGACCACGAGAACCCGTCCACAGGGCACCCAGGCCTGAGACCCCGACCCCGAGGCGTCCATGGATGTTTGGGAGTGGGAGCGTCGCGCCCTCGAGCGCAGAACCATCGAAGCCCGAGAGAGACCCAGGGCACCCTGGAGGCCAGCAGGGTGGTTCGTGGCACGGGCCTCCACTGCATTTTTCGGCCTCTCCGGGCCCTCACTGGGCCCCTGGACCGTCACGGAACGATCCGGGATGAGAAATTGGTTCCGGGGAGATAGTCCTCCTACAAGCGGATTTGGGAGAAAACCCAGTAACTAATCATAAGATAGCATACAAATCGAACATACTCCACCGACCATACTTTTAAAAATCATCAACAGTTGTCAAAAAGAATACTCCATCCAAAGACTCGAAAATACTCGAGAATGGCCACAAGTGTAATCAAAATATGCTCCAGTACCTAAAAACAGTCAGAACACAGCTGCTCAAACTGCTCCGAAGTGTCGACCCCCGACTACTCTTTGACTTCCTCTGAGCACTCCTCTTACGTCGGGCCTGTCCGCCTACAGAGGGATTTTCGACGAAAAATCAAAGATACCCCAACAAATAATCCAAAAATAAGCACACAATAGCCTGGGGACCATTTTTTGCGTATTGCTTGGCCTTTTTGGGATATGTTTGGGGTATGTTTTAGTTTTCGTCGACAATCCCCCTTGTAGGGGGGACACGCCCGACATTTAATGGGCGAAGAACGGTGTAAAAGAAACTTTTTCGCTGTCGGGGGCGCCTGTACCAGGGCGGCTGGAAAGTTTATATACCCTTACGGTGGCACCGTAGGGGTATAAAACTTTCCAGCCGCCCTGGGGCGGGTGTCTCCGACGGCGGAAAGTTTATGGTATACCGTTCTTCGCTCGCTGAGACATACAGGGAAGCTGGAAAAAGTGGGAGTTGGAAAATCAGTGAAAGTGGAAGTGGCCAGGGCTGAAATAACTGGCAGTGGGTGAAGCGAGCCCGAAACAGTAGGAATGCGGTCGCCAGGGCTGGAAAAAAAAGAGAACTGACCAGGGCTGGAAAAGAGTGGAAGGGCTGGCCCCAGTCACTTTTTCCAACTTCCATGTAACACCCCTCCCGTGGAGGCACCCGCCCGACCTGCGCCCGCGCTGCTGTGCAGGGGGGGCCCGCCCCGCGCCTCGAGAGGAGCGAGGCGCCGGAGGCCGCGGCCCGCCGCTCACCCCCGCCCTCCGCCTCCTCCTCCTCCTGCGCCTCCTCCGCCTCTCCGCCTCCTCCTCCTCCCTCCTCCCTCCTCCTCCTCCTCCTCCTCCTCCTCCTCCTCCTCCTCCTCCTCCTCCTCCTCCTCCTCCTCCTCCTCCTCCTCCTCCCTCCTCCTTCCTCCTCCCCCCTCCTCTTCCTCCTCCTCCTCCTCCTCCTCCTCCTCCTCTTCTCTCCTCCTCCTCCTCCTCCTCCTCCCTCCTCCTCCTCCCTCCGCCTACCCGCGGACCTCGGGCGGCAAGCCAGGCTCGACCGCGGCGTCAGCACGGCGGATAGGGCGGCACTTTGCCAGCGCGCAGGGGAGGGGCAGAGTCGGCCCGTCTCGGAAGGATGCGCGATAAGGATGAGAGAGGGCCACGGACGCCCATTTCGAGGCTTTTCGAGCGGGGCGCGTCCAACGAAAAAGTGGCCGCCAAGGATGGGGCGAGGAGGCGAGGATGCAAGGGCGCCCTTCGAAAGCTTGGCCTTGCTTATGACGCGGGTTGACTGTGGGAGGGGGGAGGCTTCATAGAAGGAGGCTGCTTCTCAGAAGGCGCGGGCCTTACATCTACAGACGAGGCCCGCGCCTGCTAAGAAGCAGGAGCGCCTCCAAGAAGCCTTCCCCCCTACCCCCTACCCCCCTCTGCGCGTGGCTGAGACATGGTGCGAACAAGCCGACTTGGGCACCGTGGCGACGGAGCTGCGAGCAAGTAAGTGCGGCAAGCCGGGGGGCCCAAAGGAGATGGTGAAAGGCGAGGCGCCCGCAGAAGGCGCGGTGGGCAGCTGTGCGGGCAGCCCGTGAGAAGAGAGGTGAGCACGCCGCCCTTCGCTTTCCTCCGCCTCCGCTTGCCTCCGCCCGCCGCTCTCCTCCTCCATCCGGTGTCCTCCTCCCCCTTCCCCCACACCAGTTACTCCCTCCCTCTCCACGCCCTCCCGCTGCAGCTTCCCCACGACCACCTCCTTCTCCTCTTCTTCGTCCTCCTCCTCCTCCTCCTCCTCCTCCTCCTCCTCCTCCTCCTTCGTCTCTTCTCCTTGTAGATGACACCTCCCTGTCGTATCCCCAGATGCGCCGGCAGGACAAAAGACTTTCATTCCGCTCCCAAGTTTCCTCCTCCTCGTCCTCCTCATCGTCCTCGTTCACACCCTTATCCTTCTCATCCTGATATTCCTCACTTTTTCGTCGTCATCGTCGAAATCGAACCCAATCCTCCTGCCGCTTGAACTAATCCGTTTCAAACCCCCGTTCCGTCTCATCCTCGCCCTCCTCATCCTACTCCTCAAAACCCCTCATCCTTATCATCAGCCGCATCGTACCTCCTCGTTATCCTTCCAATACCCCGTCGCCATCCTCAACCGCCTCCTCATATTCTTCCAGTCCTGCTCCTCCTCAACCTCCTCATCCTCCTTATCCTCCTGCCCTTGCACATCATTCTCCACACCATCGAACATCGGGGGCGCGCAAACATGGATTAGCGATCCATGGATTTGGCGCGCGGAACCTCCCCAAAATGCGGCTGGTGCCGCCTCGTTCGGCGAAAATCCGCGATTTCCCATGGGAACGGCATGCGTCGCTAATCCACGCCTCCTTGATTCATGTCCGCGATCGCCTGAGAACAGGATCCCTCTTGCTCCGCATCATCGGCACCATCGTCAATCATCCCCCACCTGCGTCCTCCTCTCCCTTTTCACAACCAGCATCATTGTCCTCGTCGTCAACTCTCCACAATCAGAAGCACTAACGTCGACCGTCGCCATCCTCGTAGAGTCGTCCTCGTCGTCAGTCATCATCCACGCCATCGCGAGCACCACTACCGAAAGCACAATCAGAACCACCACCTCCTCCTCCTCCTCCTCCTCCTCCTCCTCCTCCTCCTCCCTCCTCCTCCTCCTCCTCCTCCTCCTCCTCCTCCCCCTCTCCCTCCCCCTCCCCCTCCGCCTCCGCCTCCGCCTCCTCCTCCTCCTCCTCCTCCTCCTCCTCCTCCTCCTAGCACGAGCATCGGCATCATCACCATGATCGTCCCAAGCAGCCACGCGCCCTGCCTCCTCGGCAACCTCATCCACGGCAGCGGCACGCCGCTGGCGGCACCCGACGACGTGTATCTGGCAGATCTTGCAGATGAACTCCTCCGCCTCTCCCAGCAGCTGGTCCTGAGGCGCCGGCGCGGAGAGAGAGCGATAGAAAGAGAGATACGCGGAGAGAGAGCCCTCTCCCACCTCGCCCACGAACACCACATTCCCCCCTTCCCCCATCCTCATCCTCTAGCTCCTGTGGACCATCCGTCTCATCTGTTGACCCCCTCCTCATCCTCTACAGTGCGGGCGCGGCCGCAAGAAGCCCTCGCAAGAGACCCGACCCCGAGAACCCGTGCACGAGTACACCTGGGGGGAAACCCGGAGCACCCTGAACGCAGCAGCTCCTCCCACGGCTGCGGGAAGCCACCGCGCAGCGCGCGGAGCGAAGAAACCCAGGATACCCTTCCGAAAAGCAAATGGTCTCTTTTGACGCGCGCCCGCACTGTAGCTCCTGTTGACCATCCGTCTCATCAAAATTCGCCGGCCCAACGGGACAGTGCGAAAATCTCTGGTAAGAGTTTAAGAATGTTTCTACTTCGCGCGCGCGTGAAGCCCCTGGGGGTCCCGGACGAAAAATACCCTGGCAAAGTCTAAGCAAGTCCCGGCAGGTTCCCGGGTAGTTCGCGGCAGGTTCCTGGCGAGGTCGGGTCAGAGATGCCAGAACTCCTGGGCGCGGCCTCGAGGGCCCCTGGAGCGCCCCAATGAGGCGCCAAATGGTGCCAAGACGGTCCAAGAAGCGCCCAGGACGCTCCAGGAGGGTTCAAAGAGGACTTCGAGAGGCCCCGAAAACGCAAAAATCTCTGATTTTGGCGGTACCGCCTTTTCGAGCTGCTGACCGCCCAAAACGGCCCCAGAGGCTCAACATGATCGACCCACGAACCCGGAAAGGAATATAGAAATGTAAAGCATGGCAACGTTTCAAAGACACCTGATTGGCAACTGGCAACTGGCAACTGGCTCCGCGCGCGTGGCGCCATGGAGGCGCAGCGGAGGGGGCACCGAGGCGCCGGAAAAGATTACAACATGAGGTGCGCACTACGACGAAGGAAAAAAGAAGAGGAAGGAGGAAGGGAAGGGGCGGGGTGGGAAGTCACTGTTGGATGTAGGCGTTCAGGAGGTCGTTCCACGCTGGTGTGGTCGCGACACGATACCAGTCTGAATGGCCATATGATTCCATGACCAACATGCGGAATGAAGAAAGAGAGGAAAAGAAAAAGGAATAAGAAGGAAGAAAAAAAAAAGATAAGAAAAAAAAAAAAATAATAAAAAAAAAGGAAAAAGAAGGCGAAAAAGAAAAACAATCGGAAGAAAAAGAAAAAAAAAAAAAAAAAAAAAAAGGGGGGGTCAGAGAAAAAAAAAAAAAAAGAGAAAGAAAAAAGAAGAAAAAAAAGAAAAACAAAAAAAAAAAAAACAAAAAAAAAAAAACAAGAAAAAAAAACAAAAAAAAGGCATCTGTCCATCGGGTTTTCTGGCGCCCCGGTCGTCTATGAGGTGATCCGTCTGGGTCATTGTCGGGTCTCCAAAATAGCACCTTCATTGCCCAGTTGTCAGCCGGTCCACAAACGACCTGTTGTGCCCATTTGAATTTCCTCTTCCGTTGCGTCGTTGTCCAATCCTCGATGTTGAGTTGTTCGACCCTTGCGCGAGCTTCGGCGGTCACGCGTTTGATCCAATCAACCCAAGGTATGCAATGCAATGCCGAATGTATCGATTTTGATGTACCGTGCCGAGGGCTGTGCTGTGCTGCGCCGTGCTGATGCTGAACTGCGATGTGCCATGCCGCGATTGTGCTCTATAGCGTTGTGGATCGAGTCCTCCTTTGCACCCGAGTCCTGACCGAACTGATCTGGATCTTAAGCTCGAGCTGCCTCAGCACATGGTAGCTGCCCCAGAGCTAATGGACAGGGGGACATGCCAGGAGAACCCGCCGCGGAACGTCTCAAGGGACGCGCCAGGCGACGTGCCAGGGGACGTGCCACGGGGACGCACCGCGGGACGTGCCGAGGGGACGCGCTACGGAAAGTGCCAATGGACGTGCACCGCGCGACGTGCCAGGGGGACTCGCCACGGGACGCTCCGCGGAATCTGCCAGGCAACATGCCATGCTGCAATGCTAGGGGTATCGATATTGATGTACCGTGCCGAGGGCTGTGCTGTGCCTGGGCGACCTGGACACGTGAAAACACGCGTTTCGCTCAAGACGTTCTCAGCACATCCTCATGCTAGACATCCGCCTGGGCAACCTGGACACGTGCAAACAAGCGTCTCGATCCAGACTTTCTCGACACATCCTCAAGCTAGACATCCGCCTGGGCGACCTGGACACGTGAATACAAGCCTCTGGTACGAGACATCCTCAACACATCCTCATGTTAGACATCTGTCTGGGCAACCTGGAGGCGTGAAACCAAGCGTCTCGCTCGAGACATCCTCAAAACCTGGGCACGTGAAAACAAGCATTTCACTTGAGAGATCCTCTGAATTCAGGTCCCCAGGAGAGGACAAGCTATAACACAAAACAAGCGTTTCGCTCGAGACATCCTCAACACATTCTGAAAAACAAGCGTTTCGCTCGAGACATCCTCAACTATTAATTCGCCGGCCCTACGCGACCTCGTCACAAATCGCAAAAGAAAATCGCCGGCCCTACAGCCGTTTCAATCAAGTTAAACCTCTGAAAGAAGAACCCTGGGCCGACGCCCGTTTTTCTTCCGAGAAATAGATCGACCCACGAACCCGGAAAGGAATATAGAAATGTAACGCATGGCAACGTTTTCAAAGACACCTGACTGGGTGACGGGCAAGTGCAAGTGCAATGCTGATTGTATCGATCTTGATGTACCGTGCCGAGGGCTGTGCTGTGCTGCAACCGAAAAACCGTGCCTGAATTGCGATGGGTGCCATGGCGCGATTGGTGCTCTATAAGCGTCGGTGGCTCGATTCCTCTCTCCTTTTGCAAAATCCGAGTCCTGACCGAACTGATCTGAGCTAAGCTCGAGCTGCCTGAGACCCATAGTAGCTAGCTGCCCAACAGCTAATTGAACAGGGGGGAACATGCCAGAAGGAACGCGCCGGGGCGAAAAATATACACACAAGGATGCGCCAAAAGGGGCGACGTGCCAGGGGACGTGCCATGGGGACGCAATACCCGGCGGGGACGGTGGGTGCCAAAAAGTTTGCCAACAAGGGGACGCGCTACGGAACGTGCCAATGGATGTGCCACGGGATGTGCCAGGGGACGCGCCGCGCGACGTTCCAGGTGGATTCGCCAAGGGACGCCCCACGGAACGTGCCAAGGGACGTGCCAAGTTGCAATGCTGAGTGTATCGATCTTGACGTACCGTGCCGAAATCTGTGCTGTGCTGCGCCGTGCTGAATTGTGATGTGTTATGCCTCGATTGTGCTCTATAGCGTCGTGGATCGAGTCCTCCTTTGCATCCGAGTCCTGACCGAACTGATCTGGATCTTAAGCTCGATCTGCCTCAGCACATAGTAGCTGCCCCAGAGCTCATTGACAGGGGGACATGCCAGGAGGACGCGACGCGGAACGTCTCAAGGGACCCGCCAAGCGACGTGCCAAGGGACGTGCCATGGGGACGCACAGCGGGACGTGCCAAGGAGACGCGCTACGGAACGTGCTGGGGACAAGCGTTTCGCTCGAGATATCCTGCCGACATCCTCAGAATTCCTGCGCGCGGGACGCGGCACGCGCGAGACATCCTCGGAATTCCTGCGAGCGGGACGTGAAAACAAACATTTCGCCTGAGACATCCTCTGAATTCTGGACCCCCACGAGGCCCCCCACGAGGCCCCCGCTCGAGGCATCCCCCAATTTTGCAAAACCAGCGTTTCGCTCGAGAATTCCTCAACAAATGTTGAAACAACAAGCGTTTCGCTAGAGACATCCTTTCAAAATCCAAAGAAATCCTGGCAAAACAATCGAATTAGTCGACACATCCTCAAAATCCCTGCGCGCGGGACGCGGCACGCGCGAGACATCCTCGGAATTCCTGCGCGCGGGGCGCTTTTCCGCGTCGCGGTCAGCTCTGCAAAACCAGCGTTTCGCTCGAGACATCCTCAACAAATTCTGAAACCAAGCGTTTCGCTCGAGACATCCCCAACTCTGCAAAACCAGCGTTTCGCTCAAGATATCCTTAACAAATTCTGAAAAACAAGCGTTTCGCTCGAGACATCCTCAAAAATAATTCCGCCGGCCCTACTCCCGCACGTAATTTATCGCAGAATAATTTCGCCGGCCCATCAGCCGTCAGATCCGGGGGTAAACCTCTAAAAGAGAACCCTGGGCTCGAGCCCTTTCGGGGAACATGATGGACCCACGAACCCGGAAAGGGATATAGACATGTGGAGCATGGGCACGTTTTCACGATACCCAACGGGGCAACACCTCACGAAACATCCCACGAGACACCTCACGAAACATCCCACGAGACACTTCACGAAACATCCCACGAGACACCTCACGAAACATTCCACGAGACACCTCACGAAACATTCCACGAGACACCCTGCGAAACATTCCACGAGACACCCCACGAAACATTCCACGACGACAGGCAACCACTCAACCAAGGCGGTGTGGTCGTGCTGGGGAGTGGTCGTGCTGGGGTGTGGTCGTGCTGGGGGTGGTCGTGCTGGGGTGTGGTCGTGCTGGGGGGGTGGTCGTGCTGGGGGGTGGTTGTGCTGGGGCGTGGTCGTGCTGGGGCGTGGTCGTGCTGGGGCGTGGTCGTGCTGGGGCGTGGTCGTGTTGGGGTGTGGTCGTGCTGTGGTGAGGTCGTGCTGGGGTGTGGTCGTGCTGGGGTGTGGTCTTGCTGGGGTGGGGTCGTGCTGGGGTGGGGTCCTGCTGGGGTGTGGTCGTGCTGGGGTGTGGTCGTGTTGGGGTGGGGTCGTGCTTGGGTGTGGTCGTGCTGGGGTGTGGTCGTTCTGGGGTGTGGTCGTGCTGGGGTGTGGTCGTGCTAGGGTGGGGTCGTGCTGGGGTGGGGTCGTGCTGGGGTGTGGTCGTGCTGGGGTGTGGTCGTGCTGGGGTGTTGTCGTGCTGGGGAGTGGTCGTGCTGGGGTGGGGTCGTGCTGGGGTGGGGTCGTGCTGGGGTGTGGTCGTGCTGGGGTGGTCCGCACCCTGTGATTTATCGATCGGGTCGTGGTGGGGTGTGGTCGTGCTGGTGCTGGGGTGTGGTCGTGCTGGGGTGTGGTCGTGCTGGGGTGTGGTCGTGCTGGGGTGTGGTCGTGCTGGGGCGTGGTCGTGCTGGGCGTGGTCGTGCTTGGGTGTGGTCATGCTGGGGGTGTGGTCGTGCTGAGGTGTCCCGCACCCTGTGATTTATCGATCGGGATTTCAAAAACAAGCGTTTCGCCTGAGACATCCTCAAATTTTAATCCGCCGGCCTCCTTCGACCTCGATATTTATCAGGGAAAGAATCCGCCGGCCTCCTTCAAGTTGGGCACGGAGGGATATGTTTACATAGAAAAAGAAAACCCTGGGCCGACGCCCTTTCCGGGAAAAAGCCTTCAAGGGGACCCCCAAGTGGCCCAAGATGGCCCTAAGACGGCCCACGAGGTCTCGAAGACGGCCCCAGGATAGCCCCAAGAAGGGGCCCAGAGGGGAACCCGAACGGACATTCGCGCTCTCGGCCCAAAGAAGCGCCCAGGAAGCCCCCAGGGCCCCCCCCCCCCAGAGGCCCCTGAAGAGGCCCCCAATAGGCCCCGAAAGAGGCCCCAAAGACCTCCAACAGGACCCCAGGAAGCCTCAAGAGGTTCCCAAGAAGCCCCCAAGAGACTCCCCAGAAGCCTCACAACTGCTCCCCAGAGACTCCCGAGAGCCCTCCGAAGAGACCCCGAGAACCATCCATGAGGACTCTGACCCAAAACCCAGTACGTCTGGAAACTCTGCTGGAGCTCTCGTGGGCCATTTTGGCGCCCTCTGGGGCGATCTATCGGCGCTCTTCGACAGGGTCGAAACTCTATGTCCAAAAATCTGTTCGAGGACATTCCTGCCTGCTCTACCGTTCCCCCTGGGCACGAGCACACCACCACGCAACCACGGTGATGCGAAACGGGCCGGCGGAATGAGCGAAGCGATCCACCGCCCAACTGGGTACGGCGTGTGAGATCAACAGCATGGTCTTCACTAGTGCTTTGTGTAAGTCTTCTCTCCAGCGCGCTTTTCATACCTACCCCTGCCTCTGAGCCCTCGCAACCCCTCCTGAAGTCCTCCCCGCGCCTCGCTCATTCCGCCGGTCCGGGGGCCCCAGGTGCGGCTGGGACGCCTTCTGGCCGCCATTTCCATCCTAAGACGACCCCCTGTCACGTGCTAGCCTTTCAGGCGCCGCCAGGCGCTCTCGGAGACCTCTCCAGGAGCCCACTGGGCCGGCTTTTCGGGCCTCCTGAGGCTCTCCTGGGCTGATGCTTCACCCTCCTTCAGGCCACTTTGGGGCCGTTTCAAATGCCATTCGACTTCTCTCCTGGCCACATACACCAGAACACCCCAACACGCAGAAAATATCGCAAAACTTATAGAAATGTGATGGCTCTGGCCTTCTCGCACTTCTCATTGCGCCTCTCTCGGACCTCCCGTGCAACTCCGCTGGCTCTTGCGGCCATCTTAGAATACCGACATGCTCTCTACGACCGTCCTGACAACCTCTCGGACCCATCTTTGGCCGTCTGGCAGCCTTCTTGGCACCGTCGTTCGCCCATCCAGGAGCCGCAAACAAACCTGGACTGATGTTTGTCCCCTCCCTGTTTTCATCGTTCACTCCAAGTCGCCGCACTTGACCCATACCGGCCCCTCCAGAGGTCCCCCTGGGACGAACCCGACAGACTTGTTGAGCTTCTCCAGCCTCTCTGCAGCCATCCTAGCCTCAGGTTCATGTGAAAGACACTCCTCCGCGCGGTTTCAGGGCCGAGCCCGACGGATGCTGTTCAATTCCTCCAGCCTCTCTGCGGCCGTCCTGACCTCAGGAGCGTACGACGCAGAGCTCGCTGCTTTCAGTTCCTCCAGCCTCTCTGCGGCCGTCCTGGGCTCAGGGTCATACGACAGAGAGCTCGCTGAGGAACCGAATGTCCTCTCCATAGCGCCCCACGAGGCCTCTAAGCCAAAGCAGCAGCACCAGCACCAGAACATCTCCTATTCGCGCGCGCGGAGCGGCCAGCGCTCCCACATAGTCTCCAGGATCCAAAATGGTGGGGCAGCGGTGTCTGCCCCCTCAGGGGCGTTCAATCAAATAATCTTGCGACGTTGCATCCTCCTCCACCTCGTCGTACTCCTCCCCATGTCCTTTCTCCCTCCTGGTGATAACGGGAAGATTGAGAGAGAGCGAGAGAGAGAGAGAACAACAAAAAACACGAGAGGCCCCCCATCCGCGTTCTCCTCCAAAGAAGAGAGAGGGAGGAGGAGAAGGAGTTCGAGAAGGAGAAGGAGGAGGAGGAGGAGGAGGAGGAGGAGGGGGAGGAGGAGGAGGAGGAGGGGAGGAGGAGGGAGGAGGAGAGAGTGGAGGGGGACGGGGCACCAGTGCCAGCCACAGGCGCATAAACCCAGCGGTGGGGCGTCAGGGTGGAGGTCAGAAAGGAGACACAGGGAGGAAGCCCCCCCACAACGTCCTCCTGCACCTTAACCTCGTCCGGGTCGATGTTCTGTTTCAGGGGGTCTATCTTCCCGTCCACGCCCAGCTCAGAGCCCGGGGACTCGGCAGGCGCCGCAAGTCGTCGTCGTCGTCAATGTCGTCGTCGTCGTCGTCGTCGTCGTCGTCGTCGTCGTCGTCGTCGTCGTCGTCGTCGTCGTCGTCGTCGTCGCCCGCGGCGCGCCGCGCGCGGCGCGGGCAGGGCAGCGCGGCGGCGCCGCGACGGGAGCGGGGGAGGCAGAGATGTGTCTAGTAGGAGAGCCCCTTCCACGAGTGTGAGAGGGAAAGGCGGTCCCCGAGCGCATGCTGACATGACACAGTGCAGCTTGCGCATACTCTGGGCCACCATCACCACCACCACCAGCTCCTCCTCCTCCTCCTCCTCCTCCTCCTCGCCCCCTGCTCCTCCACCACCTCATCCTTTTCCTCCTCCTCCCCCTTCTCCTCCCCCTCC
>CAUYUJ010007445.1:28659-46762 GCA_963575745.1 Prorocentrum cordatum | reverse complement strand
CCCCGATGGCGGCCTGAAAGTAGTCGCCCCCCCCCCGCGTACTGTTTTTTACACACAGGATTCCCGGGAAACGGGTTTTCGCTTGCGTTTTTTTCCAAAATGCTGCTCTCGCTGAGGCGCCGGCCTCATTTCTGCTCCCGAATCGTTCCGAATCGTGCTCCCGCTGCAGCGTGGGCCTCATTTTCGGATCGGTGTTTGGCCTCCGTCGTTCAGGATGGCGTTCTCGCCCCAGCGCGGGCCTCTTTCTCGCGCGCCCATCCGCCCGCCACCACCGCGCCGCACCACCACCACCACCACCACCACCACCACCACCACCACCACCACCACCACCACCACACACCACCACCACTACCACCACCACCACCACCACCACCACCACACAACCACGCACACACGCACGCACGCACGTGCACCACCACCCACTACGCACGCGCGCGCGGAGCCACAGGTCCGCTACGACACGCGTCCGCGGATAGAGAAAATCAGCGCCATGGTAAGGAATGGGAGGGAGGGTAGGACGTCAGATATGACGCGAGCGCACCTAGCTTGTCCCCCTCCCCCTCCCCCTCATCCTCCTCCTCCTCCTCCTCCTCCTCCTCCTCCTCCTCCTCCTCTCCCTCCTCCTGCTCTTCGTCCTCCTCCTCCTCCTCCTCCTCCTCCTCCTCCTCATCATCATCATCATCATCATCATCATCATCATCATCATCATCATCATCATCCTCATCCTCCTCCTCCTTCCCCTCCTCCTCCTCCTCCTCCTCCACCTCCTCCTCCTCCTCCTTCTCCTCCTCCATATCCTCCTCCTCTTCCTCCTCCTCATCCTCCTCCTCTTCCTCCTCCTCCTCCTCCTCCGCCTCCTCCCCCTCCTCCTCCCCTTCCTCCTCCCCTTCCTCCTCCTCCTCATCATCATCGCACATCCCGAAGCACCAGAGGCAATCCACGAGTCACTACAGAATTGCATTGCCGAAACAAGTCTACCTCAAGGAAGAGGGACAACAAGAAGCACGAGGCAAGTTGGACATTACACAACACTGTTTGGTTGGTCCTCCTCAAGATTACGCTTGAGGGTTAATTGTCTGGCTTCTTCGGCTTTGACTGCAACTGCTGAGTCTAAACCCTCAACAGATAGGCCGAAAGAAGCAGCAACGTGTTCCCTTTCCCACCACTCCCCCCACACCGCCACATTAGGGACAGAGAAATCGGCACCAGCCTTACGACAGCACAGGGATGAGGCCTTGGGGGTGAGCATAGCAGCAATCGCCTGCGGGGACAGGGGCCTTCCAGGCCCCCACCGTCCATGCACTGTACTGGCGAGACCCACACGGAAACTGTAGCTTGCGGGCACGGTTGCGCTGCTTGCGCAAAGACCCAGTGGGTGGCGACACGTTGCATGGTTTGGCAAGGGTGAGCACAGCCTCCCAGGCATATCCGCCACAGGCAGCACAAACCAGCACGGTAGGGTTCTTTGGCGGAGCGGGCGGAAGCCCAGAGGAAGTAAAAACTTCAGCTTGCCGCAGAACGTGGCCCTGCAGAGCCACAAGCACATTGAGTCCTTCAGAGATCTCAGGGGTGATGGCTGGCCTAGAGCTCCTTGGCTTGGCAACCTTAACCCTGGACTTACACGAGAGGACCCCTCCACCCACCTCCCCAGAGGTCGCCCGAGGAGGATGAGGGAGGGAATCAGAATCTTCGCGCTCGGCCACCAATATTTCCTGGATGGCCGCCCAACGTGCAAATTCTTTAACTATGTCCGTCAGGGCGTCTAGGGTATATTCACAGTCAGACGTGTCGGGATGCTGGGTGGCCCCCCGCCCCGCATAGACATCGGCAGCACGATTACCATTCCACTCATACTACGAAATGCGGCCCTCAGAGGCCGCCGACAAGTGGAGGCGGGCGTTGACCTTCACAGCGCTGATGGATGGGAGCCTCCTGTGTATTTCCTCCCACAGGTGGCACCTCGAGTGTCTGACAGAAGTGGACCAGGCTTTGTCATTAACAGCGTCAATCGTGCCCTGGCAATCAATGTGGAAAATTATTCCTCCACTCACTAATCCTCCACTCACTAAACCTCTAGCAGCCTGCAGGATGGCAACATCTTCGCCGTCTCGAGCAGTCTGAAATGGCCCCAAATCCCAAGACACGGCACCACAGGCTGCGGCACAAAGCGAGCCATCGTCATGCAGTTGCGTTAGTGCCCAACCAGCTCTACGGGAGAGGGGGCATGCGGGGTGGAGGCCTGAGCCGTCAGTAAAAACATGGCCAAACAAATGTCCACAATCAGGCTTTTTAATCCAAATGATGCTACACTCGCTATCCCACAGAGGTCTATGCACTAGCATGGGGAAAATAGCACAAGTCGCCTTCTCGAGGTCTTGCCCCGAGAGCTGCAGCACTGACGCACAACGGAGCAGTCGTTGGCTACAATGTGTACCACGGTCCGCGGCCCAAGACGGGCAAATGAAGCGTCTGTGCCATAGCATACCTGGCTTATTAAAACAGGCTTGGCACAGGTTGTATTCAGATTTGCTGTGGCGCGCTTGCTTAGCTTGGCACCAGTGCTGCGGAGAAACGAACGAGCGAAGACTTGACTGGTGCCTAGCCGCCCAGGTCTGCGACGGTCTGCCCTCCAAGAGGCTGGCCAACGGTTTCCAGAACATCGGCCGCGCCCAGCCTGGCGACTCCTCCATATTACTAAGCGCAGCCACATCAGACAAATTACGAGCAGCCCTGTGGGCCAACCAAACGACATGATTTGGGGCTAACTTGGTGAGACATATTTCTTCCCCAGTGTCGATTATGACACGGTCGGCCGAAGGGGTGCTCCATCCAAGCTGTTGGACAGACAACAGATAAACATGGGCAGGGCTGGCAGACGAAGCCCACAAGCTGCGGGCCCGTTCGAGGTCGCTGGCAGCCGAAACCAAAACAGCTTTCAACACTCCCAAAGACGGCCTACCTAACCAAATCGCACGCGCCCAGAAACCTATGACCGAGTGGCAGAGGCAGAAGGGGTCCATCACGCGTCCGATCTTGGCAGTGGCCAACTTGAGGCCCACCGACGCACCTTTTTTCCACGTGGAGGCTTGCGGCAGCAGCTCTACGAAGGTGATGCAGTTGCCTACCACTTAGCCCTAACACTCCTGAGCCCCATAGGGCCGTGGCCTGTGGTCCTGCCCTTTGGATACTACCAAGTTTTGCCCCGGTCTGCTTCGGCTTGAACAACTTGAATGAGCGGGGAATACCTTTTTTGAATCGAGCCCCTGCCGTGGGCAAAACACGTCCCTTGGAGGTGTGTGAGTCCGTGCCGAGGGAGCGTGTGTACGTTTTTCTCACGAAGCCGTACTCCTTCCACTCCTGATTCAGGGCGTCCGCAAGTTCTTGGCTTGAGGCAATGAAGTGTGTCTTGTGGGTCGCCAGCACAAGCTCCAGACGTTTGTAACCTGACGCAAGGAGACGGCCTGCACCTCCTAGTTGCTCAGCAACAAAGCGCGACGATCCTAGGCACTGTGCATGGACGTCGTCGACAACATTCCTGACTAGCACGGTTGGGAACTTGTCAGCCATGGAAACCATTAGCCGATATAGAAGATTTTTGATTAAGGTAGTAGCCAACGAACACCCAGCCAAAACCGCACCATTCGCCCTGAAGATAGCCGAGACAGCGCCCATAAAGGTAAGACAACGGGGACCTGAATATAAGCTACAAGCAGTATGGATGAGCTTGAGATTGAAACCAACAGCCACAGCTTCTTCAAAGAGCCGATAGTGCGAGATGCGCTCGTAGAATTTCTGCAGGTCGGTGAAAAGTGCCCCCGAGTCGAAGTTGATCGTTTTTGCGTAATGCGTCATAATATTATGTTCCCAAACCTGCCGCACCACCCTCCTTACCCGAGCAGCTCCAAAACGCCCAAATCTGAGGAGCCTGCCCCCAAGACCGAGCTAAACTCTGACGCAGTCGAGCGCGCGCACGACCGAGGGAAATTAGCAGGGCCAAGGGGCGTAAGTCAGACGATTCGGGCTTGCCCGTGGAAACTACTTTCGCAAGCCATTTGTCCGAGAGGAACGGCTTGTCTTCCCAGAGGCTCAGGATGTCCAGAAGTCGATTCCTATAGTCATCGCTCAGTAGCAGCCATGACCTCGGGTTAATGCAGTCGATTCCAAGTCCAACGTTATGACGAAAGCGTGTTAGGGCTACATATATCATCTCAAGACTGGGCTGAGGCAGAGTAACACTCTGGGCGGCAACTCTCTGGACATCAGTCATACGCGTCTTGGCGTCGCGCCACATGACGCCCAAGGAGTTGCGCAGGCTGTCGACGGCATCATCGCCTATAAGGGGTACACCTGATGCATCCTCTGGCGGTCGCAGCTGTTGTTTTTTCGCGGGCAAACCTGCGTGCTGCTTTGCCTCCTTTTCCGACCGCCCCCTTAGCCCACCTCTGCCACTTCTGCCACCTAACTCTTCCCTCCTTGATCAAAACCTTGTCAGCTACATTGACCGCCAGCTCGGATACTGCTTCAAAACCGCCGCCGCCGTGAGCAGCCACTGCGAGGAGGTCATCAACGCAGCATTGGCCAAGGGAGAGGTCGGGGGTGAGATCGTTTTTGTCTAAGCTCCCAAGGATGTCCAAGAGGTCCTGGCAGAAGTCAGGCGGGTAGTCGCCAGGGTGGCCCCAGAAGCTTCCGAGGCGATTCAGGGAGGACCGAAAGATGCGCCACGTACGAGCTTTAGGGGTAGAGTGCGCATCCCACTGCCTGTCGAGGGCCTTCTTGAGTTGGACCTTGATCCTCTGGAAACCTTCGGGCCTCCCGGCGCGCGGGGCCCTGTCGGAACCGAACAAATCGAATTGCTCAAATAAGTTGATTTCCATATTATCAAGCCACTCAGACCACATAGAATCTAGATTGTTGTTGTTGCCAACTTCCCCGGCCTGCCAGCTCCAGTTGGCCTCAGTGAGCTCTCGTAAGAAAACTATATTGGGCTTGGTGGGGAAGGGCTTCCACATCACCCTAACATGCATGACCTGGGCCAAAGTGAAATTCTGTAGCTCCATAAGTATAGGTACATGTGGTGAGGACGGCCCAGCAAAAAGAGCAGTGACAGAGGTGACAGTTGCCGCCATACCTCTAGATACAATGAAATAGTCCAAGGTCTGCTTGTGGCACGTGGGCGCCTTGGGGGCAATGACCGTTCCTCCTACAAGCGAACGCCAGCTGAGCAGCCCAGGGTCCGAGGCATCGATGTTGAGGTCACCTCCTAGGGCCCAGGGGGTCTCGAGGTTCTCCAGCCACTTCCCAAGGTCCTCCAGGGCCTGAATGTTCAAGCCAGTACACCCAATGCCCGTGCACCCGTAAACCGAAACCCAGTGCATTCCTCCAGGAACAACAGCCTGGGCATGGGTAATGGCTATCCTCCCCTCTCCGACTAGCCCAACCCCTAGCTGCTCGAACTGAAGGTGTCGGCTCGCAATGTAGCGTCGGACAGCAACTGCAACACCAAGAGAATTAGCTAGTCGGTGGTCTCCTGTGAGAGCCGCTGGGGCATGTTGGAAGTTGAGGCCTCGGAAACCAGCCCAAGACGAAGCCGAAGAAACAGGGTCACCTGGAGGGGGGCGGGTCTCCTGGGCGGCGACGAAGTCGATCATGGGTCTCACCCACGAGATAGATCCATTCCCAGACGTCCTGAAACCCATTCCAATTGTTAGGGTTGGTAGTGAAAAATCACCAAACCGTATATTTGGTTGTTTGGGCCTTTGGTCTCATGCCTCCCCAAACGATCTTGCCTGCTGGTCGGGGGGACTGGCCTGGAGCTACTGCAGCACCTGAACGGGGTATTGAATGCACGGAAGGGAAAAGCTGGGGGCCTGCATCCGAGCTAGCCGCTGCAGATGGAGCAGTGGCCGCTGTGGACGCCCCTATCGTTGCCGTTGTTGGTACAGACGCATTCGTACTCGCCGAAGCTGATGCCGAGGGCTGCGATGGTGACCCTGGCTGGCCACCAGTGTTGAGCCTAGCTGCCCTGCGCGCACGTCCAGGGAGCGGTCCGAAGGGAGGGGCAGGCCCTTGTCGACCCTGACTCTCTAGCCATCTGCGTAAATATTCGAATTCAAAGTTGTGCACCCCATCCGCTGCATATTGTTGGTTGCTGTTGGGCTTGCGGTACCATCGAAGAAAACTTTGACAACTGCGCACTCCTCTGCGCCACGCACGAACACAGACCTCATGCGCCAGTTGTCTGGGAGTCTGCATGCGTGCTCTGAGAGAGGCGGCAAACCTCTGATGCGAAAGCTCTCGCTCCAAAAAAAAAGTCGCACCAATCGCAATGCGCCGCCTCGTCGCACGGTTGGACTCCATGGCCAGGAAAATGCACCCACCGCTGTGCCCAGGCGCGAACAAGCCGTTCCAACTTCGGCGCAGGCATTGTAACTCTGGAAGCGCCACCTGGATGTTGTCTCGTATCCATCAAAACTTCCAACCCGCCTCCCCCACACGCTGTTTCCTTCGCCTCCTGCGGAAAGGGTGCCCTGGGGGGAGGACAGGCTGGTGGCGACAGTGAACCTGGGAGCCCCGAAAGGCCCCAGGGTTTGCGTTCTAACTCCCTGGTCGATGACCCAGGTGATGAGATGGAAGGTCCACTCGCGGCAATCGAAGTCCACAAAGGTGTGCCAGATCCACATGAACCCGATCCACTCGTAGAAATCCTCGCCGTCACAAATGGACCAGTCGGCAATAATGTCCCAGCTGTAGACGCAACGCATGTCGCTCTTGTCTCCAGCCCAGGGGAGGAACATCCCTGGCCATCTGGAGTCCGGGCAAGCCCTCCACGTAGTTCATGTGGCGACCTCTGCTGGGCCATGCACGCCGCATCTCCAGGGAGCCGCGCGCCGCGGGGCCACCACGGGGTCATCCCCTTCTCAGGTAAGGCGGGCCCAGTGAGTGCGCCGCAAGTCGAGGTAATCGATCCACACCAGGGCCCTCCACGTCGTTCATGTGGCGACTTCTTCTGGGCCAAGCACACCGAACCTCCAGGGAGCCGCGCGCCATGGGGCCACCACGGGGTCATCCCCTTCTCATGAGTGCGCCGCTCGTCGAGGATATCGATCCGCTCCTGGATCTGCATGAGGAGGAGCTGGAACAGGTTGCTGAGGCGGAAGCAGGAGTTGGAGAGAAAGAATATTGTGCCCATGTCAGCCAGTGGTTGCAGTCGTTGTCGACTCTGGTCTGGATCCCTCCAGGGCACTCTTCAGGGTAGATAGAAAGATCAGCATCATACCTCCAGCTAGTCTCCCACTTGCAGATGTTACCTGCTAGTACAGCTGAAGGCTGATACTCATGAGGAAAGGCTTCAGCATCCAAGGTTGCACTTGACGGAGTAGCAAGCAAAACCGAATGCTGATCGCAGTAGCAGTCAAGGTACTCGTTACCCAGGCGGCGTCGAGCCAGCGGCCCCTCCACCAGCGGCCAGCTTCGCATCATTGACAAGAGTTGCCGAGCGCCGCGGAGGCCGAACACCTGTTTTCTTGCATGGGTCGGCGTCTCCAACATGGGCCGTGGCAGCGTCAGGCGTCCCAGGAACTGGCTTGGAGTCCGCAGAATCCTCAGCCTGCGCCGCAGCGGGCACATCCGCGTCCGGCTTGGCGGGATTAGACCGCCCTGCTGCTTCATCTTGCGGGGGTTCTTCTTGTTGCCCACAACGACGCTTCTTTGCTGCCAATCGTTGCTTAGCCAACGCGTGCTCCTGCTTAAGCTCATCGGCTTTCGCCTTAACCTGGCCAAAGCAGACTGTAGCCAATTCACGGAACTTTTCTTGAAGGGCCATTTTGCGTTTCTGAGCCTCCTCTTTATCTTCGTCGGTGACGAGCTCATCCAGCTCATCCAAAACAAAGAGCCCCCCATCATCGAGGTCGAGGGTTTTGCCATCCAGAATAGCTGCCAAATCCAGTCGCGGGCCTGAGTGGTTGTCCGTTGACTCAGGCTCCTTGGGGTCCACCGTTTTGGCGAGCTTTTGGACGGCCTGCGTGTAGACGTTGCGAGCAAAGTCCACTGTCTCCAAGCATGGTTCGACCTGGTCCTGTGCGCAAAGGAACTGTTCCACGAGCTTTTCGCAGTGTGTGATAGAGCGACGGAGGGCCGCTTCAGCTTGCTCGACCTTTTGCTTAGCTTGGCCAACGCTGATGTTCTCAATTGCCTGCTGTTGGTTGAGTTTGTCCAGCTTCTCTTGGTACTTAGATGCAGTAGTCTCGCCCCCATCGGAGCGGAGCAGGGTGATGAGGTCCGCCAAACGTGCCTGCTCTGTCGATGCGCCCCCTAGGGTCGGGCCATGCAGAATCATCCAAGCTGAACCGCTGCGGCGAGGCGGTACCAGGTCGCGTGCCATCTGCGAAGCATACCGATGGGACGCGTCGAGCCGCTCCTGGCCCTGGCGAGGTCCTAGTGTTGGCATCCACCAGCGGTCCATCACTGCGTACCCATGGTGTTCGCCGCTGCTGTGAGCCTCGACCGAGAGGCGGTCCAGGAGAACGACCAGGCCCACGAGGACGCATAGGGACACCAACATCTGTCGCAGGTAGCGGGGCCTTGCAATGCTTACACCACTTCCACCCGCGCTTGTTACGCCCACATCCACATTGCTCGCATCTCGTCGCGGCTGGGCTCGCGAGCCGCTGACCTGCTGAGGATCGGACAGGCTTGCATGAGCGCTGCATGGCTGCGGGCGAAGCAAAAGGATACTCACGCCTGCAGGCGCCGTGCTGGAAACAGAAGTCACAAGGTGCCCACCTCGTGGTAGAATGAACTGAAAGGAAGACGACACGCCCAGGCTTGGCAGCCACCTGGGGGCGCGTGCGCAGGCTGTCCTGACCAGCTGCCTTGATAGATGTTTTACTTGAGCCAAAATGGCTTGAGCCAAAATGGCGACGGACCTCCTCCTCCTCCACCTCCACCTCCTCCTCCTCCTTCCCCTCCTCCCCCTCATCCTCCCCCTCCCCCTCCTCCTCCTCCTCCTCCTCCTCCTCCTCCGCCTCATCTAGCCCCCCCCCACCCCCCCCCCCACCCCCTCCTCCTCCACCTCATCCCCCTCCTTCTCCTCCTCTATCTCCTCCTCCTCCTCCTCTCCCCTCCGCCTCCTCCCCCACCTCCACTTCCTCCTCCTCCTCCTCCTCCTCCTCCCTCCTCCTCCTCCCTCCCCATCCACCTCCCTCCTCCTCCTCCTCCCTCCTCCTCCGTCTCCCTATTCCTCCTCCTCCTCCTCATCCCCCTTTCTTCTTCTCCTCCTCCTCCTCCTGCTCCTCCTGCTCCCCCTCCTCTTCCTCCTCCTCACCCCCGTCCTCCTCCCCCTCCTCCTCCAAGTGGCCTTGCGAGGCTTGAGCAGCCGCGCGCCACTTCAGAAATTCACAAATGCAATCAGACACAGCAGCATGTCGCCATGTCGTCTGAGTGCTCAGCGGCGCTTCTTGGGCAGATACGCATCGTCGCTTACAACCCCAACCGCGCAACCCGCGGGCGAGCCCAGGATATACTGGATGAGCTGCACAATGTGACGGTGGTGAGCCCCATCGGCACTCAGGAGAAGCAGGACCAGCTGAGGTACTCCAACACATGCGAGGCAATCATCAGGTGGCTCACCAAGACGCTCGACGCTCTTGCAGGACGCTGGATACCAGCACTAACAATTTATTTGAATTCCACTTTCACTGAGGAGACAGAGGGAGTTATCGGGCTCTTCGGCCACGGCGAGGATGAAAAGATATCGGCACAGTTGTTGAGAAGTGTTCTCTCAGCCCACGAGCTCTGCATGGTGAGCGCAATGAGAGGTGCAGGATACACCTTCGTGGCATCAAGTGGTGCGACGAAAACGCTGGACTACATTGCACTACCTGCAGCCCTGTTGCCTGCAGTACGATGGCGCACGACGGTCAAGAGGAGTATGCGCAGATTGCAGCCGCACAAGTGGGGACGAGAATGGGATCACCTTCCACTTGGCATCAGTGTTCAATGGTCTAAGCAGCTGGAGCTTATGCCGCATGCCGAGAAGCAAGTTCGAGTGGAGCCGACGGCGGCCAGCGCCCTGCTGCAGCGGGGCTACAAAAGGGAGGAGTTCACGAAGGTGGTCCACGATCATATTTTGTCGAAGGCGGCGCGGGTCAAGAACCAGACGGGTTATACGATGGCGGTGGAGGCTAATCAGTTGTGGGTGGAAGCTTTAAATGCAGGAGCGCAAGCGACATGCACGACGAAGGAGGGCTACACGGAGTCACACACTGAGTATGCGAATGAGCTTCGAGAGCTACTTCGAGATTGGCGTGAAGTGCGAGACCGATTGGCAGCAGCATACTCATGTGACGATGAGAACCTACAGCTGGAACTTACAATCATACTTACGACGATAAGTAAGTGGCTGCGGAAACACAAGCAGAAACATTGGCGGGGAGTGGAGGAAGATCGAGTGAGAGCCTTTGAAGAGGTCAGAGCAGGAGGTGACTTTCGAGAAGTACACCGGCTTGCTATATTGATAGCAAGTAAGGGACGAGGACCAAGGAGACGCAGCTACAGACAGTTACACACGAGTGGCACGGCCACAGAATGGGTTACACGTATGCAGCAAGAGGGTGTGCAAGGTGGGGCTTCAGTGCAGGTGGTAAGATACGACGCAATGCTTCAAATGGTGCACGATCTGCCCGAGCAAACCAACACAGTCACGGCCGAGGAAACGCAGGACGACGTGGTTGCATTCAAACATCAGGTTTGGCGGCTCAGATTATGGCGAGTGGCGCCACAGGAGAGTATCTGTGCTGAGTTTTTGCATTTCATCCTGTGGTGCTTGTTTCGTGGAATCAGAGAGAGCGGGAAGTTATCCTGGATTCTATCGGACGCATGTAAGATTGGCAAAAGCAACGAGAAGGAGGGAGTCGACGGCGAAAGATTGATTATGTTGGTGTGCACGGTGGCGAAGGCGTTTTACCGTTCGCTGCTGGCGCGAGGGGCTTCACCAGAACCAGAATCGCGGATGTATGGGCGTCTCCCAGGACGGCGTCGAGAGGCGGCTGCGATTGTACAACAAGCTTACTCTTGGCGCAAGAATCGACATCATCAGTCACATGTGGAGCGACTCCATGATGCTACAAACGCCTTCTACTGCATCGATCGCGATGTCTTGTGCGAGGAAGTGGGATTTCTTTTTCGAGAGGAAGATTGGCATGTGATGAAGTTTCGAGTTCAATTGGCATGCTTCACGGTTCCAGGAGGTACAACGGGCAGTGTGCTATGGCTTCAGCAAGGGTGTCCTTCTGGAGATCCTGCCATGGTACGGCTTTTCGTTTGTGCTTACTCCAGGCAGATGGCCATGGGCTCTGTGAACGTGGCGAGCTACAAGCAGAGCGGCTTTCAGTGTCTTTGGTCTAAGAAGTGGGTGCGAGCGGCGTTTACACTGTATGTTGACGATGCTGCCGACAATTTCGATGTCAAAACAACCAGCGAGTCCATCATCAGCGAAGGCAAGTTTCAGAACTCAGTCATCACAGGACGCATGACAGAGATCAAGATGGCACAACATGTGAGCAAGCAGGAGAAGCTCTTGTATTTCTGTGGTCAGAACTCAGTGTATCTTGAAGCTAAGTTTTTACGCGAGCAGTGTTTGGACGGTAGAACGAAGGTATATGCAAGATATTTGTGCCCGCGCATCCATTCAAGATACGTGGCGAATGCATGCTACAGTGAAGCAGAAGTGCTCTGCGCCAAGACAGGGCCGATGCGAGCACACGACTGGCAGCCCATTCTCAGCTTCCTCGCAATGCGTGCAAAGATATTGCTGCGGGGTGTTGCACAGGATAAAGAAGACGGTACCATCCGCACCCTCCCCAACCTCCAGGTCTTAGCCCGAGTAAGGATAGCAGCTCCCCACGTTGAAATGCGAGTACGACGGCTCGGATGGCTTCAACAGTGTCTTCGGAAACACGACCGATTCGCTCAGTTCCTGGCGGTGGTTTTCGGACGCTCTCGGGTCGACGACCGAACCGAAATCGACAAGTACACGAGCGAGGACGAGAGAGCGAATACGTGGTGTGAGCAGCAGTACGATGACATTCAAACCATAGAGCTTTTCGACGATGGTGCGAGGCTGCCAGAGATCTATGGAGTGGAGGAGATCATATTCGAGGGGAAGGAGGATTCCACGCAATTGGATGTAGGAGGTATCAACGCACACTTTGTTTCAAGCCAGTGTGTTATTTGTGTCTCGAATTTCTCGTCTACCGACTACGCTAAGAGGCACATGCACAATAGTATGATGAAAGGTATATGTGACACGGATCGGGGGAGAACAGATGGCACGATCATCCTCCCGAAAGCTTACGATTGCCCGGCTTGCGAGTATGTCGGGCCCGATAACGCTGATCTCCGTAGACATCTATTGGTCGAGCATTTGCAGACACACCTACACTCACATGTTCTGGAGTTTGAACTACCTGGCCTCCAAGAGGCACCAGGTTATTATGGCGAGTTGGCTTCTTCCCAGCGCTCTCAAGCGGAACACAGAGGGCGGCGGGACCGACAGAGTGGAAGGCTCGAAGAAGGGCAAGTCCGAGAACGACGACAACCACGCCAATGCCAAGTTGCTACGCCAATTGGAGTCACGCATTCGGACGCTGGAGTTCGGAGCAGGTCTCGTAGTGTACGGACCCAACGAGAAGATCGGACTGTTGAAGGCGACCAATCAGGAATATCAGAAACGGGTGGAAGGGAAGGCGAACACGCACGGACTAGGGCCTCCAGAGTTGCAGATGTTTGCCGCGCTTCTGAGCGCTTGCAGCGGATGGCTCGACAAGCAGGGGCCATCTCAGGAGTCAGTTCGTCATCTCAAAGACATCCCAGAGATAATGATGTTGATGATGAACAAGGACGGCATGCCGATGGCCAGCATGTGTATCAAGGAGTGCGGCACGTCGAACACCCAGGACAGCGGCATCGGTCGGATCACGGCGAAAGTGTTGGGATCTATGCTGATCCAAGACCCCGAGCCTTCGGCCGTCAACCTCCTCAACCAGCAGAGGGAGAGCTGGGCCACGCTCGAGGACGGGGCCGCGGAAAAGGAGCAAAAGGACAAGGCCGCCGCCCTCGTCCTGCGCAGACCGCTGGAGATGATCTTAGGAGGAGGAGGAGGTAAAGTAGTGACTTGCGAGCAGATTTTGTATCAGCTATGTCGGGCTTCTGGTTTCAACAATAAGCCAGGTCGGGCCCCCCGTTGAAAGTTAGTGCGTCTTGTAAAGAATGGCAAGTAGCCTGTAGGGGTTGCGACGCCTGGTGCTTTTCAGCCGCCCTTGCACGATGGGAGTGGCCTTTGTGTCCCCGTCGTGCTTGGGGTAAGCTGAGGGAGCAAGGCTTCTCAGCCAATGCCCGCCCCGCGTGGGGCATTCCAGCGAAGTGCTGGGCGCCGCTCCACCGCTTTCGAGAGCCCCACTGGACATTTTTAGGGCCCAGTAGGCCCCTGTCCGCAGCGTCGTTTTCACCTTTTTTTCAGGGCCTTTCGGAAGCGTGAGCACCCCCAAAGAGAGAGATCTGGCGAGAAGAGCCGCGGCCCAGAGCGAGTAGTCAGCAGTTCATACTTGTGGAGCTCGAATGGGTAAGACAGACAGACGGACTCCTCCTCCTCCTCCTCCTCCTCCTCCTCCTCCTCCTCCTCCCCTTCCTTCTCCTCCTCCTGCCCCTCCTCCTCCTCCTCCTCCTCCTCCTCCTCCTCCTCCTCCTCCTCCTCCTCCTCCTCTCCCCTCCTCCCCTCCCCGTCCTCCCTCCTCCCCCTCCTCCTCCTCCTCCTTTTCCTCCTCCTCCTCCTCCTCCTCCTCCTCCTCCTCCTCCTCCTCCTCCTCCTCCTCCTCCCCCTCCTCCTTCTCCTCCTCCTCCTCATCTAGCTCCTCCTGCCCCTCTCCCTCCTCCACCTCCTCCCCTCCTCCTCATCATCATCCTCATCATCATCTCATCATCATCATCATCATCATCAGCATCATCATCAGCAGCATCATCATCATCCCCTTTCTCCTCCCTCCCCTCCTCCTCCTCCACCTCCTCCTCCTGCTGTTCTCCTCCTCCTCCTCCTCCTCCTCCTCCTCCTCCTCTCCTCCTCCTCCGCCTCCTCCTCCTCCTCCTCCTCCTCCTCCTCCTCCTCCCCCTCCTTCTCCTCTCCCCCCTCCTCCTCCTCCTCCTCCTCCTCCTCCTCCTCCTCCTCCTCCTCCTCCACCTCCTCCTCCTCCCCCGTCCTGCTCCTCCTCCCCCTCCTCCTTCTCCTCCTCCTCCTCCTCCTCCTCCTCCTCCTCCTCCTCCTCCTCCTCCCCCTCCTCCTTCTCCTCCTCCTCCTCATCTAGCTCCTCTTCCCCTCTCCCTCCTCCACCTCCTCCTCCACCTCCTCCTCCTCCTCCTCCTCCTCCTCCTCCTCCTCCTCCTCCTCCTCCTCCTCCACCTCCTCTCCTCCTCCTCCCTCCTCCTCCTCCTCCTCCTCCTCCTCCTCCTTCTCATCCTCATTCCGACGCCCCGGCACCCGCCCACCTTTGGGGCGAGTGGCCACCGGGGCCTAGCGGCGTGTGAGGTGTCCGCGACAACCAGAGCACCAAATTACTTCCCCGGGAGGCCGACGCCCCTACGACGCCGGGGGGCTCCCAGGGGTACCGCAACACACGCGGATTCAAACCAAACTGCCGCAGGGGCGGCCCAGCGAGGAAAAGGGAGGTGAAGGGTAAGGGGCCGGGGGGCGGGGGCCGTCGTGGTGGGCGGACGGGCAGTCGAGGTGGCCACAGAAGCCGTGGTCGTGGTGGTCGAGCTAGTAATGGTCGAGCTGCTGGTGGTCGTGGTGGTCGTGATGGCCGTGGTGGTCGTGGTGGTCGTGGTGTTAGTGCTGGTGGCCGGCCTGGTGGTGGCCGTGGTGCCCGCGGCGGTCGTGGTGGTCGTTGGTGGTCGTGGTGGTCGTAGTGGTCGTGGCCGTGGCGGTCGTGGTGGTCGAGCTGGTGGTGGTCGTGGTGGTCGTGGTGGTCGTGGTGGCCGTGGTGGCCGTGGTGGTCCTCCTCCTCCTCCTCCTCCTCCTCCTCCACCTCCTCCTTCTCCTCCTCCTCCTCCTCCTCCTCCTCCTCCTTCTCGGGTCGCCCACGGCCCCAGGGGAAACCGCGCAGTTCCCAGACCTCCTCGCGCGGTGAAAAAAAGCACGACGGGAGGTTTTTCTCTTTTCTCGGCCTCTGGGGGCGCTCGCTGGGCCTCGGGGCCGTCAAAAAACGACTGCAGGATGAAGAGCCGGTCCCCGGGAAGGGGTCCAGGCTCCTGGGCGGGTGGCAATGGCGGGTGACTTACATGGGGGGGGGCGCGGCAAAGGGCCCTACGGAGACCTTTTAGGGCTTCTTTTGGAACCAGCAGGGGCCTAAAAAGGACCCTAAAGGGCCCTTTGATGGCCTTTCGCTTCACCTGCCACTTGGGTCCCCCCATTACCACCCGCCTGACTACCGGACGTTGGGATGGCTGGCCCGGGCCAGAAGGGGGGGCCATGCCACGGTAGCCCGAGCATTCATGGCCCCCGATCCGTGGGGCTTGGCAAGGGGAGGGGCGGCAGGGGCAAGGGCAAGGATCCTCAGACCCCCTCGGGTAATGAACAAATCATGACCGAAGGTTTTTCCTAATCCGTAAGGGCTTCGCCCCATGCCGCCGGCCCCCTGTCTCGGATAATGGGAGATGCAAAAGCTAAATCATGAGGTCTGGGCGCCGCCGTGAAGCAGTGTCGGGACCTGTTTGTTTTTCGACCCTGACCCTACTGATCTGTGTGAGGGGTGCCGCCGAATTTCAGAAATGTGGCAAATCCCTTATGTTTTTGGACTCTGACCCTACGGATCTGCGTGAGGGGTGCCGCCGAATTTCAGAAATGTGGCAAATCCTCTGTGTTTTTGAACCCTGGCCCCGCCGATCTGCGTGAGGGGTGCCGCCGAATTTCAGAAATGTGGCAAATCCTTTGTGTTTTGGGACCCTGACCCTGCCGATGTGCGTGAGAGGTGTCACCGATATCAGAAATGTGGCAAATCCTATGTTTTTCGACCCTGACCCTGGCGATCTGCGTGAGGGGTGCCACCGAATTTCAGAGTTGTGGCAAATCCCTTGTGTTTGTGGACCCTGACCCCGCCGATCTGCGTGAGGGGTGCCAGCGAATTTCAGAAATGTGGCAAATCCCTTGTGTGTTTTGAACCCTGACCCCGCCGATCTGCGTGAGGGGTGGCACCGAATGTCAGAAACGTGGCAAATCCCTTGTGTTTGTGGACCCTGACCCCGCCGATCTGCGTGAGGGGTGCCAGCGAATTTCAGAAATGTGGCAAATCCCTTGTGTGTTTTGAACCCTGACCCCGCCGATCTGCGTGAGGGGTGGCACCGAATGTCAGAAACGTGGCAAATCCATTGTGTTTTTGAACCCTGACCCCGCCGATCTGCGTGAGGGGTGCCACCGAATGTCAGACATGTGGCAAATCCCATGTGTTTTTGGACCCTGACCCCGCCGATCTGCATCAGGGGTGCCAGCGAATTTCAGACATGTGGCAAATCCCTTGTGTTTTTTGACCCTGACCCCGCCGATCTGCGTGAGGGGTGTCAAGTTTTACCCACCCCAGCAATTCAGAGCACACGCTCAGGGCGTGGTACAAATTCCCGTTTTGGGCCGCAGAACTGTAACAGTGGAAACTGGAAGCTGCAACTGGCACAGGAAACTGCGAAGGGGGCCGGCGGATTTTCAGCCTCTGGAGGCACTTACCGGCCCTCGGGACCGTCAAAAAGCGACTCAGGATGGAAGACCGGCCCAGGGGAATGGGTCGAGACCTCGTTTTGTGGTATAGATTGCACAGGGTGAATATCCGAAGAATTTTGTTCCTTTTGGTTTACGTAGCTTATGAATACGATTGTTTCGGAATTGGAGGCTCAGGAATGCATTGTTGAGGTTTTCGTTTTCTTGGGATTGTGGTTGCGAGAAGAAACCAGGGAAAAAGCGGCAGCGGTCACCCGCTGTGAGCAGTTGAGACAATGTATTCAGAATGGCGCCAGTATAGGCGCATGGAAGAACATGTTGCTAACCTCGCATCAGAAAAATAAGTTTCGAGGAATCAAGACCTGGGTGTGCAAACGTTTTTTGAAGAGCGCGTTTTTGATGGTTCAATGTTCGTGGGATGCTTGCAGTGGCAATTCGCGTTAAATTTCAGACTACGTATCATTATTCTCACGATGGTCGGCCAAGCCATTGCGAGTGCTTCCACCCCGAAGTTCATGTTTTCCGATCCAAGATGAGCTAATTGTTCAAAAATGAGTTTAGTGTGTCTGAAGGATGCGTGTTAAACAATGTAGGAATAACACTAGGGGCAGCGGGGACGTCGGCAAGATATTCTTTATTCACAATAACGCCCGTTACCGGTGGCGCCCCCCCCCCGCCCCCCCCCAGTAGCGTTACGATTCGCGCCGGCGGCGTCTAGGAATGCATTGAAAAGTGCCATGCTGCTAGGGCTAACATACAGGTAGGAAAAGGAATCGTCTACAAGTGCGCTGCTATTCATACTACAACGACCACAACTACGCTCCTATTCATACGAATACGACCACAACAATTAAACATACTACTACTACTACTACTACTACTACTACTACTACTACTACAACTACTACTACTACTACTACTACTACTACTACTACTACTACTACTACTACTACTACTACTACTACTACTACTACTACTACTACTACTACTACTACTACTACTACTACTACTACTACTACTACTACTACTACTACTACTACTACTACTACTACTACTACTACTACTACTACTCCTCTACTACTACTACTACTACTACTACTACTACTACTACTACTACTACTACTACTACTACTACTACTACTACTATAACTACTACTACTACTACTACTACTACTACTACTACAACTACTACTACTACTACTACTACTACTACTACTACTACTACTACTACTACTACTACTACGACTACTACTAGGACTACTACTACTACTACTACTACTACTACTACTACCACTACTACCAATACCACGTCTACTACGATTACTACTACTACGACTACTATACGACTAC
>CAUYUJ010007445.1:0-27500 GCA_963575745.1 Prorocentrum cordatum | reverse complement strand
GCTGCGACTACGACTATTATTTCGACTACAGACGACGACTACGACTACTACTTAGTATTACTACTACTACTACTACACTACACTACTCCTACTACCACTACTACTACTAACTACTACTACTACTACTACTCTACTACTACTAAATACTATTACTACGACTACTCCTACTACTACTACTACTACTACTACTACACTACATCAACGAATTGCTACTACTACTATTTACTACTACTACTAGCTAACTAACTAAGCGACTACTACTACTACTACTACTACTACTACTACTACCACTACTACTACTACTACTAGTACTATTACTACCTCCACCACTACCACTATTACGACTACTACTACTACTACTACTACTATTACTACTACTACTACTACTTCTACTACCACTACTACTACTACTACTACTACTACTACTACTACTACTACTACTACTACTACTACTACTACTACTATCACCACTACAACTACTACTAGTACTACTACTAGTCGCCGCCCCGGCTTCGCGTGGTGTAGCAAGAGCCGGGGCAAGAGGATGAATAAGGTCCATGCTGTAGTAGGGGAGGGACCGTCGGAATTGTTTGTGGTATACGACATATCCACCGCCACCAAAACTTCTGTTAAGATGCGTAGATACTGCGCCCGTATGCACCACGGAATTTTCTGCATGGTCCGCATTGGTGTATGTATCTCCACAGCGAGGTCAATGATCGACATGTGTGCCCATCCCACTACCAATGGTGCAACTCCTGCTGGTCGGTGCCGTCGTCTTTCCGGGGGAAGGTCGAGAGGGGGCGGTTGTCCTGGTACGTTGCCAGCGGATCGAGGCGGTAGAAGTCGGTGCGACGGTATGCGATGAGCAATCCGATCATGCAGCGCATGCGAAAGATAGAATCTGATCTCTGAGAGTTTGAACAGAGCGATACACCCACCTACAAATGCCGATCCGAATCCACCCACAGTGGGCTCGTGCGTTGTAGCTCGATCCATTATTTGTTCTTGCATCTCTCTTGTCAGATCGAAACCTGCGTTCCGCAACCATTCGTGCACGCCGTTGTAGTCGTTAGTGCCCATAAGCCTCAGCGCTCCACGGAGTGCAACAAACATATTTTGGAGTGCCGTCGGAGTGAGTATCCCATCTGGTGTGGTAAGGTTGGGGCCATATTGAGTAACGATCCGCCCAAGCCAATCCAATATAGGGTGGCTTTCGTCGTCCCCCGCAGCTGTCCAGATAATCGGTAATAGCGCAAAGGACCACTGTTGTTGACGACGTAGATCCACACTTGCATCTTCATCGTCCGTCCCTGGCGCAATCCTATCAAGTAGCCGCAGTAGTCTGTTCACAAATGACCAAGCTTGCTGTTCAGGCACTAGGTGAGGATGATCGGGGAGCTGTCCAGGCTGGTGGGGTTGATCTGCGGAAGGGACAGGAGGAGGTGGCGCGTGGGGCAGCTGCGGGGTTCGTAGCGCATTGGAAATGTAGAGCCGTACGCTCGGAGCCCGGAACAAAATCAAAATTCTTTACGCTTCGCGTGTCCCCACCAGCCCATCTCAAAACAGCAACTCTTGCGAAGCATGCCGACAGTCGTGTTTATCAGGCGTGTGTCCACTTGCCCCCGCATATCTCCCCTGTTCCTCCTACCTCCCGCCTCCTTGTACATCCTCCTTGTGGTGGGAGCGGGAGAAGGACGAGGCGGAGGAGGAGGGAGAGAAAGCGCTCCTCGTGGTTTGAGTCGTTTGGGGTTTCTCGTCCTGGTGTGAGTCGTTCGGGCCCTTCTTCCTGGTGTGAGTCGTTCGGGCTCTTCGTGGTGTGAGTCGTTCGGGCTCTTCGTCCTGGTGTGAGTCGTTCGGGCTTCTCGTGGTGTGAGTTGTTCGGGCCCCTCGTCCTGGTGTGAGTCGTTCGGGCCCCTCCTCCTGGTGTGACTCGTTCGGGCTCCTCGTGGTGTGAGTCGTTCGGGGCCCTCGTCGTGGTGTGAGTCGTTCGGGCTCCTCGTGGTGTGAGTCGTTCGGGCGCCTCGTCCTGGTGTGAGTCGTTCGGGCCCCTCCTTCCTGGTGTGAGTCGTTCGGGCTCTTCGTGGTGTGAGTCGTTCGGGCCCCTCGTCCTGGTGTGAGTCGTTCGGGCTCCTCGTGGCGTGAGGCGTTCGGGCACCTCGTCCTGGTGCAAGTCGTTCGGGCCCCTCGTAGAGTAGTAGTAGTAGTAGTAGTCGTCGTCGTCGTCGTCGTCGTCGTCGTCGTCGTCGTGTCGTCGTCGTCGTGTCGTCGTCGTCGTACGTCGTCGTCGTCGTCGTCGTCGTCGTCGTCGTCGTCGTCGTCGTCGTCGTCGTCGTCGTCGTCGTCGTCGTCGTCGTCGTCGTAGTAGTAGTAGTAGTAGTAGTAGTAGTAGTAGTCGTAGTCGTAGTCGTAGTAATAATAGTAATAGTAGTAATAGTAGTAATAGTAGTAGTAGTGATAGTAGTAGTAGTAGTAGTAGTAGTAGTAGCAGTAGTAGTAGTAGTAGTAGTAGTAGTAGTAGTAATAATAGTAGTAGTAGTAGTAGTAGTAGTAGTAGCAGTAGTAGTAGTAGTAGTAGTAGTAGTAGTAGTAGTAGTAGATGTCTTTTGGGAGCCTCTTGGAGGCCTCTTGGAGGCCTCTTGGGGCGTCTTCGTCGCCTCTTGGGGCCTCTTGGGGACCTCTTGGGAGCATCTTGGGGGCCTCTTGGAGGCCTCTTGGTAGCCTCCTGGGGGCCTCGTGGGGCCATCTTGGGGCCTCTTGGTGCCTCCTGGGCGCTTCTGGGGGCCATCTTGGAGGGAATCGATCACAGAAGAGGGGGGCTTTAATGAGCGCTGCCCCCTCAGAAGGGCAAAATGAGGCCAAAACCTCTTCGTAAAATCAATGAGTTTGCCTTGAAAGAAAAGGGGAGCTTTAAGGAGCGCTGCCCCCTCGGAAGGCCAAAATGGGGCCAAAACTGTAGTAAAATCAATGAGTTTGGCTTCAAAGAAGAGGAGAGCATGTTTTCTCCCCCCCGTCGGGGCCAGAATCCTCGTGAGGGGTGTCGTTTTTTTTCAGCCCTCCCAGGAGTCGAAAAAGACCCCTCTGACCACCCGCGAGGCGCCCTCTCCAGGCCCAGGGGGAGGTCCTAGAGTTGTAAGTTTTAATTCTTGCGGCCAAAATGGCATCATTTGTAACTTTTATCTTACAGCCTTATATCTTAATGTTCTAAGATAATGTTGGTTTTCATATATCTGTGTTGTACACATACATGTGCACATATTGTTGTAAACGCATGTGTATACATATGACGCGTGTTTACAAGCATTGCACGAATTGTGAGGACGTCTCGTGCGAAACTGGGAACACGGGCTGGGGGAATGTATGTTCGTGTGTGTTGGTGAGGATTGGCTTGTTTGGAAATGCCGCCGCTCTCCGTCTGTCGCGTTTCTCGCGCGACGCGGCCGTTTTGCCCCGAGCGGCCCCGCTCCTGTTGGGGCCGCGCCGCCATGGCGACGGCAGAGGACAGGAAGTCTCGAGAGACGCGCACTGACCACAAGAAGTTGTCAGAGGTCATTTTGCCGTTCGTGGACGGCCCCGCGTTTGTGAAGTACGGCACTCACCCAGGCCAGGACAAACTCACGGATGATTGCATTCTAGCCTTGCAGAGGGGCGCCAAAATGTTGCGGGCCATCAGGGGCGTCTCTTCGAACCTCACGATGACGAAGGCCACGACCGATGCAGCGATGATGAGCATTGGCAGATCGAAGGCGATAAATCAACAAACTCAGAGTCCTCCCAGTTTGCTCCATCTCAAAAAAAGGAGGCGGGGGGTGCCAATATTGGCATCCCCCTCCCCCTTCGTTTTGAGACGCCCGCCTCCTCGCCTCCCCTCGCCTCCTCGCCAGGCGGCGGAGTGGACCTACGACGACCAGCAGATGGAGAGCTGGGCGATCGAGAAGTCGAGCATGCTGAGGTCCATGGCAAAGCACTTGTACCAGCCCTTGCGGAACTACACAGCAGGCAAAACGCATCCTAAGTGGTTCGCCAAATTCGTCAGGATTGCCCATGGTGCCCCAGCAGCTTCGCCTTCTCCGACCCAGTCGCCTCCGTTCGACAGCTCGCCCACTACCCGTCCAAGCCGAGAACCTGAGGGCAACGCGGAGCAGCTTCCGCCGACGGGTGAGCCCAGCGTGTACCATCACTGGGGGTGGGACTCCGCGCAGGGGAAGGCGTGGCGAAAAAAGGGCCATGCGAGTTGACAGATGAGATCTTCGCGCCAGAGGGCGCGACGGACACCAGCACCATGAGAGCGAGGTTCTCCGACGGGATGGCCCACGCGCTGCCGACGTTGACGAAGCCGGCGTTCGAGAGCATCGGCACTGAGAAGAAGACAGCATCCAAGGAGTCGTTCGTCGGCCACAAGGGCGATGAGAGAGTCACAGTCACGGAGAAGCAGCTGAGGACCAGAAATGACAAGACCCTGGAGATTGGCCTCGTCATCAACGTAGACGGCCGACAAAAAGTACATCTCAGCTACGATCATTGCCCTGCTGAGCAAGCCCGTGAGAAGATGCACACCTGGGCCAAAGCCTACATCAGCAACACCATGACGATTGATGAGATCAAGGCCGCCAGGTGCATACCGTCGAGGAAGCGGCCTGCAGCGGCATCGGCAACTACGCCAGCAATGAAACGCCCTGCAGCTGCGACGGCCATCGTCGCCAAGAGGCCCGCTGCTGCACCTGCTGCAGCTGACGCCGAGGATGATCGTCACCACAGCGACGAGGACGAGGACGAGGGCGAGGAGAGCGAGGAGGACGGCTTCGAGAAGGACGAGGAGACGGACCCCGACGACACGAGCGGCGGCGACGCGGAGGAGGGCGAGCTGCCCGCCAAGGACGGCTTCGAGGAGGACGAGCTGCCCGCCAAGAAGAAGCAGGAGCTGCCCGCCAAGAAGAAGCAGGAGCTGCCCGCCAAGAAGAAGCAGGAGCTGCCCGCCAAGAAGCAGGAGCTGCCCGCCAAGAAGCAGGAGCTGCCCGCCAAGAAGCCCGCGGCCGCCGCGGCGAGCCCAGCTCCAGGAACTGACGAGGACAGGGCAGGACCAACCTTGGCCACGATTGAACCTCCTCCTCCTACTCTTCCATGCCCTCCCTGTTGGTCGTCCTCCTCATCCGGCTCCCTGCCCCTTCTCCTCCTCATCCTCCTCCTCTTCCACCGAGAGGCCCCCCTCTTCCTCCGCTGGCCTCCAGTCTGAACGGTGACGGCTGCGCGCCGACGATCGGTCGACGATGCATCGACGATGCATCGACGATGCATCTACGGTGCCGCTGTCGGCGCACGAGTGGCCTCAACCGAGATCGAATGCGAAATCCGACTCGATCGGCGATGCGGACGACTGCGATGGCGAGATGATAGGCGGAGGACAGGGGAGGGGCAGGAGGAGCAGAAGGAGGAGGACGAGGAGGAGGAGGAGGAGGAAAACAGCACCTCAAGGACTTGAAAACAGAGCCCGAGAGCAGCGAGCCGAGCAGCAAAATGGCTGGGAGAGAGCAAACGAGGATTCGACGTAGCCGTAAGAGAGAAAGGATTATGCAACTTTGGGGTGGTGATATTGAATCAAGTGTGGGTGCGTGCGTATACGCAGATGTAGAAAGATATAGAGATGCACAGAAATAGAGGATATATATATAGAGAGAGAGAGAGAAAGAGAGAGAGAGAGAGAGAGAGAGAGAGAGAGAGAGAGAGAGAGAGAGAGAGAGAGAGAGAGAGAGAGAGAGAGAGAGAGAGAGAGAGAGAAGAGAAGATAGAGAGAGAGAGAGAGAGAGAGAGAGAGAGAGAGAGAGAGAGAGAGAGAGAGAGAGAGAGAGAAAAAAAGAGAGAGAGAAAGAGAGAGAGACAGAGAGAGAAAGAGAGAGAAAGGGAGGAGAGAGAGAGCGGACAAGTAGGCGGACCAGGGTCCGTCCGCGAGGCGCACTGCGGTGCGACAACTCGCTAAACACTATTTGCGGCGGTGCAGCCTTTAGATACGAGGGCGGGCAACAAAAAACCCCTCCCCCGGCGCAGTGCGACAGACGCTACAGACGGCGGACAGACGGTGAAGATCTCACCTGTCAGACCGCGTAAAGAAAAAAGGCCCCAACAAGGAAGGCGACGTGCTGACACGTGGCTAGGCGGCTTGGCAGACCGCCAGCTGGGCGCTTGGCCGCAAAGCGGCGCGTAGGGACGGGGCACCCCCCGCCCCCACGCCCTGACACCGTGGACGCGGAGCCACGCGTACACACGGGCAGGCAGAAAGGAGGAAATTAGCGCGGGGCACCAGGTGGAGCGCCGCGGAGCGATGACAGTATAGCTTGGATGGTGAGTGACGGCGCAGCACCATCGGGCGAGGGCGTAAGCAGCTCGGCGAAGGCACGCCCGGCGCTGTGGAGGCGCTGGAGCAGAGGGCCTTGACGGGCTTGAGCAGCGGCGAGGTCCGCGGCGAGAGCAGCACATCTCTGCTGAAGAGCGGCCATAGCCTGGGACAGCTCGGTTTCGCGGTCGGTGAGGGGCGGCTGCTCAGTGTCAGCGGCCGCAGGCCTCGTGGCAGGGACGAGGTCATCAGTGCGCCTGGCCAAGTGGTGGGCTGGCGCAGTACGGCACCCCGTGTGCTGACGGCCGTCACCCTTGAGAGGTGACTGGAGGGTAACACACGGCCCCAGGGCTGGAGCCGCTAGGGCCTCGCCCCGTGAGGTCGGACGAGCCGCATCCTCACGCCCAGCAACAGTGGAAGCATGGACGGGGTGCGGCGGCCTGACTGGCTCGGTGCCCTGCGGGGGGGCTGGAGCCGCCCCCGCGGGCTGGCGCTGGTGGGGGGACGGAGTGGGTGGCACGGTAGGACCAATCATGATGTCATGCGAGGGCTCTGAGGTCGGCCGCGTAGTCGGGTGGCGTCTCGATAGGGCGGCATGGTCGGCAGCGTGGGGTGTCGGCGGAGCGTCGTCTATGCTGCCACTCGGTCCGAGGGGGTCAACCAGGTCATCGTCGGCGTCTTGACGGTGGGCGACCTCATCATGTGGGTGCACTGTCGCTCTCGGTGGCGGAGTCGCGGTAGGCGTCGGGAGGTTGCCCGACGGGGCAGGGTTGTCGTTGGCTGGGCCGTCGTCCAAGAAGTCCAATCCCCCACCGAAGCCGCACGGGTCGTCCTCCTGTTCATCGGCGTCTTGGAGGTGAGCGACGTCATCATGTGGGTGCGGTGCCGCTCTCGGTGGCGGAGTCGAGGTGGGCGTCGTGCGGATGCCCGACGGGGCAAGGTTGGCGCTGGCTGGCCCGTCGTCAAGGAAGTCTAGTCCCCCGCCGAAGCCGAACGGGTCGTCCTCCTGTTCGTCGTATATCGCTCGTTGGGCCTCGGCCCAGAGCTCGTCCGGGTTCTGCGGGATGTCTGGTCCAGCCGCGGGTGGTGCCTGGTCCGACAGCAGGGGGTTTGGTTCCATTTTGCTGAGTTCCGCAGCTGTAAACCCAGCCCTGCGGTGTGGGAGCGGGAGAGTGCGGTGTCTGCGCTCGTAAATAGCAACAGCGACCCCATGGAGCACGGTCGCTTGGCGATGTCGCGTTTTGGCAGCTTCGACAATGTCGTCTGGAAGGTTGTGAGTGCGTGCCGCCATTGTGGCAAGGGCGTCAGCCTGACGGTTGAACTCCTCCGCAATGGGCCCGATGAGCCCAAGGTCGATGCCCATGTCTCCCAGGTGGCTGGCGATTTTTTCGACGCGGAACATGTTTGGCTTGGCCATAACACATCGGTGGATCTTTTCCCAGAGGTCCACGTGCGTGCCCTGCGGCGCTGGATGTCCGTCGATGATGCTTTGGAACCCATCGACCACCGCCTGGTTGTCCACGAAAACGTGCACGGGCCGTTCGGCACATGCCGTAAGGTGGACGATGGCGAGGGTCTCCGCAACCTGGGCGTTCTGCGTTAGGCCGTGGACGCGTGCACTGTAGTTCATGCGATGGTCGATGCCGTAGTAGACGCCGTAACCCGCTCGTGCTAGCAATGGGATGGCTTGGTTGGTGCATGCACCGTCTGTGGCAGCGTAGACCCATGTCCAACCAGTGTCGTGGTCAAGGTAGGTGGTGTAGGTGTCCTGGGCTGAAGCCGCAGGATCTCCCTCAGGGCAGGGCCGCGGCATGGGCTGTGGCAGCGGGTCCCTCGCGAGGTCGGCCTGCAGGTCAAGGAGGGCTGGGTCTTCGTCAAAGAGCCCGCAGTGTCTTGTGTGCGGCGGGAGACGGGCCCACTGGTCGCCACTGATGAGGGTGGTGAGAGGGAGTCTTTCACGGGCCCAGCACTTGCAGTCGCGGACAGTGTGCTCCTGAGTTTCCTCTTCCTCGTCGCAGTATCGGCAGATGGGGCTGGGGTCAGCTGACGTGTTTGATCGGGATCGTCGCTGTTGGGTGTGGTCCCCGCCCGACAGGTAGTTCAGGAGGAGCGCCAGCTGCCAGGCAGTGCATTTGGCTGCTCCTTTAGTTCGGGCGAGCCACGTGCTGGCGAAGAGGTCGAGGCCCTGTTTGACAGAGGCAAGGTATCCAAGGTCGTGTCGCCGTGGCTTGATCCTCCGCAGAAAGCTCTGCGTTGTGAGGCCCGCAGCATGTGAAGGAAGGCGTTTTGGGGTAAATTCAGCCAGCTGATCTGGCAGCCCCAGTCGTCGTACATGATGCCAAATGTGGGCCAGGTCCATCGGAGCTGCTGGAGCGACTGGACGAGTCGTCCGACGGGTCCTCCACCAAACAGGGTCTGGACGTGGTGTTGGAGGTCTCTGGCGAGCCCGCAGAGTGTAACGTCGCGGTTAACCTGTCGCCGCAGGCACAGGAATGCTTCACGCTGCGTGATGGCGTCGATCTCCAGGGCGTGTCCTGGGACGCACACGGCCATGAGAGTCCAGAACTCGACCCACTTGTTCCCCTTGGGGCGGATAGCCGCCTTGAGGGCGTGGTTGTAGGCAGTTTTGGCTGGGCCCGATGGTGCTTGAATGTCGGTGCCCGTGGTGCAGACACTGGCAGCAAGGGAACGGGCGTGCCGCGCCTTGATAAGCATCGGCGATGGGAGCTTGCCAATGCGCGGCAGGCGAATAGTCGCCCTCCGTACACGGGCGTCTGCGGTGGCCGTGAGGTTAAGCGCGGCTGGAGCCGGCGCTGCCTCGGCGTTGATGTAACTCCCGACGAGCTTGAAGGTATCGACCACACGTAAGGGGCGCTCCGCCAGAGTGAGCTGGGTGACGGCGGCGTGAAGTTCGTCGGTGAGCGCCCACCCTGCCACTTTACCAGGGTGGATGCGTTGACCTGAGAATCGATCAAACTTGGCGGTTTCGTCAAGAGATTTCTGCAGCTCAGACGCGGCGTGGGTAGTGGAGTTGCTGTCGTCAACAAAGGTAGTGCTGAGCGATCGAGGAACGTATCGATGCTGCCTCTTTGTCCACACGCACATGAGCAGCTTGATGTCGTCCAGGGACCACGAACTTCCCTGGAGGTGACCGTTAGTCCTGGCCAAGTCCTTAGAGTACGCTCCGTTCATGCGGATGTAGCGTTTGTGGTGACTGTAGAAATTTCGGCGGACAGTAACGATGTCTTGAGGGCACCCCGCGTGCAGCGCAAGGTTAAGGCATATGTCCGTGATGAGGTAATCGAAGCACTTCTGTCGGTCTAGGGCAGCTCCAGCTAGGGGGAGGAGTAAAGCCCTGGCGCGCTCGATGCGCAGGGCGAGAGAGGTGCTGACATCCCCAATGGTAGCTTTGGGAACAGCGCCGAAGCTCGTGGCGTGAGTCCATCCTTTCCGCCAGTCCGTGAGGCTACGGTAGGCTGGCGCTTCCCACGCGTACATCCAAACGGAAAGAACCGAGAGAAGTCGTTGGTCCGTCGGGAGTTCCCCTCGGCCTTTTCGGAGGCACGGGTTTGGCACGTGAAGGAGGGGTTCTGGGATGGTGCCAGTGCGTTGCATAGCACGTAAGACGCTGGCGAAGAGGCGAAGGATGTCGTCGGGTAACTCCTTAGCCTCCTTAGTTGTCCAGCCGTCGAGTCCCCCCGCGCGGCGCGGTGAACGGGTGCGAATGAAGTGGATGAGTTGGTCGTCGGTGAGGTGGAAAGGGGCTGCTGGTGATGGCGTAGGCAGCTCTTGTCGGTACTCGTCGTAGAAGTCCGCCCACGTCGGCATGGCTTCGGCATCATGACCTGCACGAGCGCGGTACCTGCCCAAGATGGGCTCCCAGGTGTCGACCATGAGCTTAAGCATGTCTTTGGAATTGGCAACAATGGCGTTGGCGGGAAGGGCGTCGGGAACCTGGGCAGGTGGTGGGTCACAAGTGTGGCCTTCGTCGTTGTCCGTGTCGAGCGAGCTACCGTCGCTGGGGCTGAAGCCGCCAGCGTCGGTGTCGGCATCACTATCGTCCGTGCAGGCTTGGTCAGGGTTGAAGGCGGTGGTGTCGCAGTGGAGTTGCGTATCGTCGGGAGTGGTGGGCGTGCGGAGATACGCCGTGGGCGAACAGTCAGCAGCCCGTGTGTATATGGCCGCCTTTCGCCCGCTCGGCTCGCGGACACCCTCAGCCCAAATCTTGATGCGTTCAGCTTTGGCTCGGTTTGCACGTCGCGCCAGCTCTGAGTCAAGGTTTTGGATCAGACGGTCCAGGTGCTCTCCGTGTGGTGCTGGCTCGTCGGGGTTCCAGGCCTCGGGAAAGGCCAGGAGGGCCGTGGGGCGCAGCTTGTGGCAGAGAAGGCGGGCCGCGGTCCACGTGCAGTCGATGCGTTGCGCCAGGTACGGCGGGATAGCACGGCAGCCCATATGATGGTGCTGTCCGATGAAGCGAAGCTCGCAAAGTTGCCGATGGAGCTTGCGAAGGCGGTTCATGTGAATCGTGGAAGCTCCGTAGGTGGGAAAGGCGCGGGGGACAGCGGGTCGCTACTCGAACGTGGGTGTGAGCCCGTGCATGGTAGGGGCCTTCTTTTTTGGGTGGTCTGGCGGTGGGGGCGGCAGGTCCCGCAGCCGGGTGAGATGGTACTCATGGCTGGCCTCGTTTGCCAGGGCGAACATGCGTTCCACATCGTCGCGTGTGTCGGCCTGCTCCATGCGGTCATGGTATCGCCCTGCGATGAGGGTCCCTAAAGCCTGAAGTTCGTGGTCCTCATGCGTTCCGTCGTTAGGAGGGTAAGGCGTGGGGGCTAGAAGGCGTCGGGCCGTATGGTCGAGGCGGCTAAGGTCGAGCGTGACCTGCAGGCCAACATGGGACTTCGCTGGCAAGTCACGCAGATAGCAGAAGTCGGTGACAAGGGATCGCGCCGCTTGGTTGGCGATGGTGTAATCGATGCGCGAAGTGCGGGGACACTTGGTGACGCGGTCCCAGTCAGGGATATTGCCATATGTGTGCATGGTGTGGTCAGGTGTGTCTTCAGCGACGTTAAACCATCCATGCTGCATCATGTGCAGCAGGTGTGGATTGTCGTCGATGTTCGTGTTGGCGTCCATGCAAATGAAATACGGGGCTGAGCCGACCCTCGCGGCGGCGCAGTCAGCTAGCCGAAACAAGTCGGTGCTGTCTCCTCCAGCGACCCCGTAGAGACTCGCTATGTAGATCCCAGCGGGCCCGTGGTTGTTTCTTCGCCGCCTGCGGCGGTGCTGGGTGCAGAGCGGGAGGAAGGCCTCGTGCCATCTTTTCTTGGCCTTGAGTGTGGCGATACAGGACGCAGTGTCGTCGACGGTGGAGTCGACGATGGCGTCCTTAGAGAGGATGGCGACCCCTCCCGAGGCGCAAGTGTTGCCCTCGACCGTGTGGTCTGTGCCGCCGTGGGCAGCTTTGCGCTGGGCTCGCGCCAGATCCAGGTCAGGTCCCAGACTGGCATGATATCCCCCATGGTGTGGATTGGCGGCGTTGGTAGCGATGGCTTGTCTGGTAGGCTTGGCATGTCGGGTCTCCTGCAGTGCTATGACTGCGGCGTTGTGGTCGACACCTAGAGCGGTGATGGTTGGCCAGTTTGCTGGGAGACTCGTGATGTTGAGGCTGACGAGGTGGATGGAGCGACCTGGCCCGTCTCCATCGGTGGAGCTGGGGTTGGCTCGTCCCGCACGGTGGAGGGCGGCCTGGCCCTCACCCAGGTAGGAGGCTTGGCCACAGTAGGAGCTCATGGCGTCCCTGCAGATTGGCTTGAACGGGGCTGAAGCCGCCGTCAGGCCAGAAGTATAGGCGAGGTATGGTCGACACTGCGCCAGGGGGGGGTCATAAACATCGGCAAAACTGCATCGAAAAATCCTCCTCACTCCTGTACCGCGGGGGACGATGGGAGGAGAGGTGAGACGGCAGCAGAGGGAGAGGGAGGCGACTCCTCGATCCGTCCTGCCGAACACAAGAGCAAAAGCAGACCAGCGGCGGCAGCTCGGCGCGGCAGCGGCGCAACGCGCGCGCATATACTGCGCACGCGACACCGCTGGTCCGTCCTGCGGCGGCGCGCCCGCCCCGTCAGTACCGTGATGAGCAGCATCAGGTGGAACAGCTCGAGCAGCGCGGTCGGTGGCCTGGCGCTGAGCCTCGTCCATGCCCGCTGCTGTGAGGCATGCGTTGCGGACAGGACTGACTCCACGCGGGGCCGCCGCTGCCGCGGCAGCGGCTGAGGTGGCGGGGGCACCGCCACGACTCTGTGGGGGGAGCGGTGAGCCGCCGCCGAAACCCGCCGCGAGGTCCTTGACGCGGTACTTGTTCTTGAACGGGTCGAAGGTCGGGGCCTCGTCGATGGGGACGACCACGCGGGTGGGCGGCGGCAGCTCCTGGTCCGTGGACGGCGTCGGCTCGAGGTCGACCTGGCCAGGTTCGATGGCGCTGGCACAAAAGCGTGGCACCACCTCGGGGGCTTGGCCATCAGCCTGAGACTCGCGGGGCGGCGAGCTCGTGGAGCTCCCAGGGGCCTTGCGCGAGCTGTGGCGGCTGCAGGACCTGCTGCGCGGGACGCGCCCTCCCGTGTGGCGGTCGCGTGGCGAGGTCGCCTGGGCGTTAGCGCGCGCAGAGTCCGCCCTGCTCGGGGAGCGGATCGGCGCTGCGCAGGGTGTTGGACTGGGCTGGCGGGGGCCGCCTGCGCCGCCCGCCGCCGAGGCTGCAGCCTGGTCAGGGTCGACAGCGTCAGGGCGGGGGCTGGTGTGATGGGCACTTCCGTCGCTGTGCCGCGGGGAGGCGCTGTGGTGCGCCTGGGTGTACGTGAGGACGAGCGGGACGAGCGGCTGCCTCTCGCGCTCAGGTGGGGCAGGTTTTGCCTGGGCAGGGCGCAGCGATGCGGCCACGTTTGGCGGGGGCGTGTGTTGGCGCGGTTGCCAAGCGCGCACGTTCGCATCGCGCCATCCTTCAGGGCGCCCTGTCCTGCTACGGCTTGGTGCAGCCCCCTGGGCTGAAGCCGCAGGGGTTACCACTGCGGGCTGGTTGCTGGGTGTGCTGTCATGGCGGCCTGGGTAATGGCCCCAGGCACGCGTGGACCCTGGCACGGGCGAGGTGGCCCGTGGGGGAGCCTGCACGAGTGCCCGCGGGTAACCGGTGACCGCTGGGTGCACCCTGGCGTGGGGGGCATGGCCGTAGCTGGAGGCGGCTGCTCCAGCCGCCGCGGGCCTGGCGCCAATGGGGCCACGGTGATAGGCGGCGCCCCCGCCGTACACCGTGTTGCCGCCTGTCGGGACGCGCGCGGGGGAGCGGTTGCGTGGAGTGCTCGGCTGACCTGCGTCGCGTTGATCGCGCTGCTGAATGCGCTGCTGGTGCTGTTGGTAGCGCTGCTGGTCGGCTCTCGAGAGCGGGCGGGTGTCGGGGAGGACAGTGGGCACGACGGGCCGCCGCCAGCCCTGGTAGACGTGCTCGAAGGCGTGGTCTGGGTAAGTCTCCCCGACGGGTGAATATCGCCGCACATGCTCCAATGTTCTGCGGCTCGGGGAGCGCCGTGATGTTTACGGCGCGCTGGTGCGCTGGTCCATAGAGACAGAAACTACCACGGTTGCTGCGGTCGTGATTCAGCTCGGCTTCGGTCGTGGCTCGGCTCACCATGGCGTCGCAGAGGCGCGTGTCGTAGTCGAGAGCTTTTTTTTTTTTTTCTTTCTTTTTTTTTTTTTTTTTTTTTGTTTTTTTTTTTTTATTTTTCTGTTAATTTTTTCTTTTTCTCTAATTTTTGGTAGACATTTTTTTATTTATCTGTTTTTTGTTCTCAATTTAGTGTCTTAGTTTTTTCTTTTTTTTTTTTTTTTTCTTTTTTTTTTTTTTTTTTTTTTTTTTTTTTTTTTTTTTTTTTATTGTTATTTCTTTTCTTTTTCTTGTTGTTTCTCTCACTATTTTATTTTCGTTTAGTTTTTCTTTTTTGATGCCAGGGCCGCCCTCGGCGTCCCAGTACAGTACCACATCTCGCCAGCGGGTGCGGGTAGTGTGGATGCGCTCGGCGATGGACTCGCAGACGGTCCTGACTGTGACACGATCCCTATGCATGTTGGTGATGGCTAGGGAGTAAGGCCGGCGGACCGTTTTGTTGAAGGTGAAGTCCTCCTTGAGGGCCTGGTGGGGGCCGAAGAGCACGTAGCCTTCCCTCCACAGCGGTTGGTCGGGGGACGGGTCTTCAGGCATCCCCGTTCCTGTGAACCCAGGTGGCCGCCTCGTGCCGTCGGGCAATCCCTGCTTGAGGACGCGACGCGGCCTCGGTGGTAGATACCATTGACCCTGGTAACCTGCTTGGCCTGGGTGTGGAGGCTCCCCCCCGGGGCCTGAAGGCGCTCGGGGGGGCTCCTTGAGGTCGTGGTGGGCTGGCGCGTTGCCGTATTGGCGGGCAAGGATGTGCGGAGGCATCCCTGTGGCACGGACGTCGAACAGGCTGTGCGGACTAGGCGGATGGGGGCACCTGCTGGAGAGGCAGCATGTGTCGGAGTCCCTGTTGTCGGTGCTGTACGCACACGTCCAGCTGTTGCAAGAGTAGTCCGTGGACCAGTCCATAAGTGCACGTAGTCCGATGAGGGCGCAGTCTGGGCACGTTGGTTGGCCCGGGGTGCCGAGCTGCGTGTTGCGGCGGGCCGCACAGTACTGACAGCATTGGAATCGGCACTGTAGGCATGACCAGCGTCCTGGTAGGGGCGGGAGCGCTTGCTCGATTGTGCCTGGGTCGTCTGGGTGGGGTCGGGGTCGATCCCACAAGGGCCAGACGTCGGCAAACCAGGACTGGCCTGTAGTGCGGACGACCTCGGCGGGGAGGCGAGCGTCGTCGGCATGGCGCTCGATCCACTGGGGGCCCATGTCCGCTGGTACCATGACCGTGCGCCACGTGTCATCCGCCTTGACGTGGACTTGGGTCGGTGCCCAGAGCTTGGTAGTGGTATCGCATGGTCGTGGTGGAGGATGACCCAGCCGTCACGACCCACCACCTCAGGGTCGATAGCGCGATGGCCCATGACGGTCGTCCCCCACGGTAAGTAGGCGCCGTCGTGGTGATCGCCAGGGTCAAGCCAGACCTCGATGCCAGGGGCATTGACACGGGCCCGCACATCGCGGACGTGGAAGGCGAGGACGTGGTAGGCGGTCGGCCCCTCTTCCGTCAAGATGTGCTCCCACGTCTCGATGTCGCTGTTGTCCGAGGTGGAGTTTCCGCCACTCTGCCGTGACGAACGGGAGGCGGATCGCCGCGGGCGGGCGTGGCCTCGGGCGAGGGCGGCGGCCGCGCTGATGAGGGACGGCATACGGCGGTCGTCGTCTCCTGATGTCGTCGATGAGCGGTCTGGACTGTGTGCCAGGGCGGCACCTGACTGGTAGGTGCGCGGTGGGCCAGGCGCGGCCCCAGGGCTGGAGCCGCTGGGGCGCGACTCACGTGCGTCGGGATGCCCCCGCACGGGGATGGCTTGCAAGCCCGTGTACACCAGGTCGATCAGTGGCTGCGGGTCGAGCTGGAGCTTGCGAAGCGAGACGCGTGGACGGGGCTGGTTGGGGTCGGCCCTGGTGGCTGCTTCAGTGTCATAGTGCTGTTTGGCCCATGCTCGCGCTGCCTCTGGCGAGTATAGTGCCTGCGGCGGTGGCCACGCTGCCGCGATGTCCAGCCTGCGCCGGGTGCTAGCTTCCTGGTCGTGGGCTTCAGCCGCCTCACGGAGATCTGGATGATCGTAGCCAGCGATGTGGAGGGCGTGCGCACAGTCGCCCATGCCATAGGCTTGTGGTAGGGCACGGCACCTGGAGGCAGCTTCCGTGGGGGCACACCAGTCCATGCGGATGAGGAGGCCAGGACCCGAGGGTAGATGAGGCGCGCTCCGTGGGCCTCCCCTTTCACGAAGTTGTGCCAGTTCTCACCGCGCGGTGGTTGGGTGGCCTCGCACATCCAGAGCGCGATGGGTCCCCACGCGAGGGTGTCGTCTTCGAGGCTGTAGGGCGGGTGGGCGGCACTGCGTACCACGCGGCCAGCGACGGGTGCACACTCACGTACGTGCGGCCAACATTTGTGCCAGTTCGACCCTTCGCTTCACGGCGGGGGCCTGGCAGGAGATGCCCTCCGTTGACAGCGAGACGGGCCGCAAGGTCGCCGCGGGTCCCATGCCAGAAGACCGTGGACGCGTCGGTGGTGGGTTGACGGAGGTCCCACGTGAGGTAGGGGAAGATCGTCTCACCTGAGTTCCCGCACGAGTCTTCCAGCACCCAAGTGAGGCGGTTCGGGGGCTTCTGCATGATCTCAGTCCACGGCGCCAGCGCTTGGAGTGTTGGATCATGGGTGAATCGAGGATGGTCATGGAGTCGCAGAGCGTCTTTGATGTCCTCTGTAGACACGCCACTGTTACCAAGCGCAAAACCGTTTTGGTACAGGGCGGTGTGGATGCTCGTCGGCGGCACAGGGACCGCTGGGTCGCGCTGGATGGTGTTGCGTAAGTTGCGCGTCGGTGGCCTAAGGGCTGGGTGGGGCATACCAGGGCCTGGAGGCGCCTGGGGCCTGGCGGGTGATGCGTAGCGTGCTCGCCGTCGTGGTGGCTGGGTGTCCATGTCGGAAGAGGAACCACGAGCATCTGCATGTCGGAAGATGGACCACGGGCTGTCGAGGGTGCGCTCACGTGTTTCCCTTGCCTCGGCGTCGCTGCCCTGGGCTGTGGTGTCTTCGTGGGTCGGTGGGTTACCATACACCGCGCCGCTCATGGGGCCGTCTCGCGGGGACGGGCTGGTCGATCGTGGTGTGACAGACGAGGCTCTCGATATCGCGGCAGTGACTTCGACAATGGCGGCGGTGGTGGCGGTGGTGACATCGGCGACTGCGGCGGCAACTGCAGCGGCGTAGTGTTCCTGTAGCAGCGGATGTCGAAGTGAGTGCACGTGCTGGCTCTCGGGTTCGTCGGGGAGCGTGCGCGGCATTGTGTATGCGGTCTCATCGCGCGGCCTCCTGCTCGGTTGGCAACAGCGGAGGCACCACTGGGCCGTGGATGAGTCCAGGGCACGCGCACAGATGCGGGCTCCAACGTGTCCGACGGCTCCTTGAGCGAGGAGTTTGGCGCCGACCAGCAGAAGACCGCACACCACTCCGCCAGTGGCAATAGCTCCGAGTTTGCCACTGGCCCATTTCAGGACACCCCCGAGGCCAAACCCGACTGCGCTGGCTCCGCCCGAGACGATATCTCTGAGTTTGGCACTGGTCCACTTGAGAATACCCCACAGTGCGGGCGTGACGTTGTATGCCGTTGTACGTCGGGGTGTAATGGGCACAGGTGGGCCTGGTGCCGCCGCTTGACGTCGTCGTCGCTGCCGGTAGCTGGGGTCTCGGCTCGGTGTCGGCAAGTACCCGTCGATCTGGTCCTTGTACGGCATGGCTATCACGATGGCGTACGTGGCCACGAAGAGGCAAATGCGACATCCACAGTGTCGTGAGGCCGCTGCGCTGTGCTGGGCCTCGTAGGAGCCGCTGGCGTCTGGGTTCGCGTCGTCGATGGGGTCGTTGTCGATGTTAGCCTGCCAGTGTTCAACGGCACTGGGATTGGAGTCAGTCACGTTAGCACGGCAGACAAGGGTGCGGGGCGTGGTACTGCCACCTGCGGTCTGGAGACGTCCAGGTCCAGCCAATGCTGCAGCGGGGCTAAAGCCGCCACTGCGCGGGCTGGTTAGAGCTGGCGATGCAGTGGGATGGCTTGTCGCGTCGGCGGCAGTGGCGCCTTCAGCTTCGTTGAACTGTGCGCTGGGAACGGCCTGGGCAGAGTTAGGCGGACTGCTGTGCGACGGGGGGCGCCCTATGTAGGGTTCGCTGTCACGGTCGCGCTGGGCCGTGTCACCTAGCGGTGCCGTGCCGTTGCGATCCTGGGTATCCATGTCGTCCTGGCTATCGTCCGACGCGTGGAACGAGTCCAGGGATATGTTGCTGATATCGCTGGCCGCGATATGCTGGAGCAGAAGAGGATCGGCGTCGGCCGCGGGCTGGCCACACGTGGCGTGCTGGGCGAGGGGGGCAGCTGGCGGTGGTAGGTTTAGCGGTTCCATCGGTGCCGCGGCGAGCTCCGCCTCGACAAGCGGCTGCATGTCTGGCGGGTGGTGCAGGATCGCATCCGCGAGGTACGCCAGGGCGTCTGGGTCAGGTGGAGGGAGGCCTCTTGGCAGCAAGGCGTGGGCCCGTGAGAGGTATGGCGGCAATGGTGCCGTGAAAGCCTCAGGGCCGACGAGCTGAGCACGAGCGCCCTGGTATTCCAGAAGGAGGCCAAAGTAGCGGATGGGGTACTCGCGGCTGCCCTGGATACGAGTGAGGTTGCGGTTGGTGCGCTGTCTGTCGGGGCCTGCTCTATGCCAGATGTCCTCGCGCATGTCGATCGCGGTGCGCTGGCGCAGGGCGTCGTTTTTCTCTTAGGAGTCCTCCTGGAAAAAGTGGTCGCACTGTGGCAGATGGAGCGTCGCCAGGATGTACGGGACGCAGTCCTCGAGCCATGCCCAGAACACGTCCTGGTGGTCCCCACCTGGTGCCCACGCCTCGGCGCACGGTATGAGCCGAGCTCGGATCATCATCAGGTGCCAGAAAGCGGGGTCCTCCTCGGGTTCGCCCCTGGCGCACAGAGGGGTAGTGAGACCCGTGGGGCTATAGCGGGGCACGACAGCGGGGCTGAAGCCGCCACTGCGTGCATGGCCTTGGTCAGCGGCCCCGTCGGGGATGTGCTGCACGACGGTCGGGGCCACGCTGAGGGTGGACTGCGATGCATGTGTCGTAGTTGACGAGGGCGTGCATGCGCTCGCGATGGCGCCCAACGGTCCGTTGCCGCACGGACCCGCGGCGGCGGTGCTGTTCACGATCGGGTCCAAAATGGTGCAGTGATCGTACTTGTAGATGCTGTCATCGTAAAGGTAGAAGAGCGTCCCACGTTCAGCGTGTCGCAGGAAAACCTCACCAACATGTTGGGGCGCACCGCCTGAAGACGGGCGTGCTCCAGCTAGCGAGGGGAGGGCCATGCTGCAGGCAAGGCGCCGCATGATGGCGAGGCCAGGCGGGCGGCGCGAGCGATGAGCCAAAAGCTGCATGTCGGCACACGTCCTCAAATACCCCTGAATGCTCATGTGCATTGCAACAATCACGCCCCCTGCAAGACTGCGGGTGTCCCTACACCAGATAGCTTGCGCGTGCTGCTGCCAAAACAGACATGAGGTGATAAGGAAGAGATACGACGCGAAGAGGGAAGAGATGCCTCTGAAGGCGCTTCCTCGGAGGGCTGAGGCGGGCTCTCTGAGGCACCTTCAATAGGGTTCCTGGGTGACCCGACCCTTGTCTTTGCCTTTGTCAGCCCCTGGGGGCCCCGTCCCTGGGGTGACCTGGCCTGGCTGGTCGATCCAACCACAGACAGCCACGGGTTCAGCGGCCGCTGCAGCTTCCTCCTTCTTAGTTTCCAGAGTGGCCACTTGTGGCAGGTAGATGGTGCCCCCCGTGAGGTGCCCGAGGAGGGTCTGGATGTCGCCGCGCAGTGCAGCGGCGTCGGCGGTTGCCGTCTGTTGCTGGGTGACGACGGTGGCAAGCCCCCGTTCCAACCCTGAGACGTGCTCCGTGAGTGTGGCCTGGGAGGAGAGAACGCCCGCAAGCTGGACCTGCATGTTATCCACCGTGTTGGCTAGCAGCTCGTGCGGTTGTTCCATGTGCTGGATGCGGGTCGTGGCAGCATCTGGCGGTTGAGAGGCCGATGCGAAGCGCTCACCGAAGGTGTTAAGTTCGTGGGAGGCCTCGCTGTATTCATCGCCTGATGAGAGGATCTCGACGTCCTCGGCGTCGCCTGGTACTTCGGCGGCTGTGGCAGCGTCGCCTTCGGTGTGGCCCCCACCTTCTGCCGCCAACGTGCCAAGCCGAGAGTCATGACCACCTGATCCTGGGGCGGCCGTTTGTTCAGCGGCTCCGTCCGTGCCGTGCGGGGGTGCAGAGGAGCTGCGGCCTGTGGCGCAGTGTGACCTTGCGTGCGGCGGGACGTCACGTTTCCCGCTGGAGGATCGGTGGCGCTTGGCTGCAGGTTCCTCCTTGGGGATCAGGAGCGGCGCGACGCCCTTGCCTTTGGGCGTGGCAGTCATGAGGTCGTGGAGGTAGGGGCTCTGGGCCGCCTTGGTGAGGAGTGTGCCGGTGGCGGCCGCCACCACGGGCTGGCGGCGTCACAGGCTCTGTGATGGTGGTAGGCGTGACAATGGTGACGTTGTCCCGCTTGGGCACCACCTCAGCCAGCGGGGCCTCGGTGATGCTCCACGGGATGGGGCACCCCGCAACCTGTACCGTGTATGTGAGTGGGGGCCGATGGGCGCGCACTAAGGCAAACTGGGCCGCAGTGGCTGGGTCCCAGGCGGTGTGGTAGACCTCACAGTCCCATTTAACGGACGGGCCCGTGAGAGTCTTGGCGAGCTGGGTCAGCGTGGCGTGGCGCGCCGCAATGCCAGTGATGCGGTAGCGCGTCTCGGCGAGGGAAGCCTCGCAGCCACGGATGCTGACGGCAGCAGCCCTGGCGGCGTCTGACCCCCGTGGAACACGGATCCCCAGTAAGCCTGACTTGCCGTGCCTGACGACTCCTAGGGCCTTGAACTCCACCGACTTCTGGAACGCATCTGCCATCGTGATGGGCTGGTCCTCAGGGAACCACACGGTCTGATACTTGTCAGCGGTGGGCTCGTCAGCACCTACGTTGCTGAGGTCGTAGGTGGCACCGAGTTGCCCTGATCCCGCCGAGACCTTGTCGACCGCTTGGAGACTGACGCCGAAGGTGGCAGCCAGGGACCTCTTTCCGACGCCCGATCCAAACCTGCCTAGGCTTTTGCAGGGTTCGAGGATGGTGACGGCTTTAAAGTTGCCGTGGAAGAGGGCCTTGAAGGTGTCCTGAAGCTGACTATCGAGCTCCTGGCGGCGAGCGTCTTTCTTGGACCCCCTGTGCTTTTGGTTTTGGCGCGCCTTGTCCTGTGGAGCGGAGTCCCCTCGAAAAGGGCCCCTGGCGCGTGGACCACCGTTCACGGGGGCACCTCCCGAGAACTGGTCCTCGAAGGCCTGGTGCATGGAGGGGACTGCGGCAATGGCCTCGGTTTCATGTATGGTCGCCCGAATCCAGCATACGCGGTCGGCAGGGTCGATGGTGGCGACGGCTACTTTTTCCGTGCAGGCGACCTCCTTGGTGCCCAGCTGGTACACGGTCACGGGGACGTGCGTGTGGACCACTTTGGCGCCTTGGGGTGACGCTTCAGGACGGGGACGGCGAGCTCAGTACCGACGTAGTTGTCGTTTTTTGGGCCCATGACAGCAATCGCGAGCTGACCCGTGGTTCGCTTGCCCTGCTCGAGGTGGTGTTGCAGCAGCCGTTCACCGCTCTCGTAGTCGTGGAGGCTGATACTGGGCTTGCACGTCTTGCCGTCGTCGGGAGATGTGGGTTCAGCGAGGACGGGGACCTTCCAAAAGGCCGGGTCCAAGGCGATGAATTGGGTGTCCGCAGCCTGAAGACGTGCGGAACCCGCTGGTGGGTGTGATGTGTCACCGCCAATGCGCTTAGGCTTGCTGCGCTGGTGATGATCAAGCGTGTAGCTAATCTGGTTGGCGGCGCACATGCGGATCAGGGCGCTGCCGAGCTTCTTCGTGTTGGACTTGTGCATGTCGTACGTTGCCTGGAGCTCGTCCGCGTTCAGCTCGGCAAGCCCGTTGCATGCGGCCGTGGGGCGGTCAGACCCCGCTTGCTTGAACGCTGCGATGCAGTCCTGCTTGCGTTGGAGGAGAGATCCTTCAGCAGCAGGACGGGAACTCGGAGGCTGCTTGGAAGAGCGACGGCGGTCCGGCTTCTTGGGGGCCATTGCTGCGGGCGCTCTGGTGAGGAGAGGTGACGCGAATCAGTAGGGTCCTGCGGGGACCCCTCCGGTCTCGCGAGGCCTGGGAGTCTGACTCCGAGGCGGGGCGCTTCGCGTCGCGGCTGCGGTCTGAGTGCAGGGCACTCTCGAGCCGAGACTATATATATATAGAGAGAGAGAGAGGGATAGAGAGAGAAAGGGAGTGGGAGAAAGGGGGAGATAGAGAGAGAAAGAGAGAGAGAGTGGGAGATAGAGAGAGAGGAGAGACAGAGAGAGAGAGAGAGAGAGAGAGCGACACAGAGAGAGAGAGAGAGATACAGAAAAAGAAAGAGAGAGAGAGAGAGAGAGAGAGAGAGAGAGAGAGAGAGAGAGAGAAAGAGAGAGAGAGAGAGAGAGAGAGAGAAAGAGAGAGGCGGGAAGGTGGGTACCCGTCCTACTCCCACGATGGCCCCAGCGTGGGGCATTTCGCCGGGGCGTCGCCAGGTGGCGAATTTCTGACGTTAAGGAGCCTTAGCGTTAGAAGATCGTCCCTGTGGGGCTCGTTTCGGCGAGCTTCTAACGTTAATCTGGACGCCCGAGATGGGCACGGAAAGAATGGGTACGATGCCAAACACCAATTCCTGTTTATTTTGAGCAGGACTCGCTGTCCGCGCCGCCGCGGCCTGTGCCCATTCGAAACAGAAGGCCGCCTGCCTAACAACGGCCGCTGTTGGTGTGGGGCAACATTCGGTTTTGGGCATTGCACCCATTCTTTCCGCACCCATGTCGGGCGTCCAAAGTTAAGGCCCCTTAGCGTCAGAAATTCCCCCCCCCCCATGTGGGGCTTGCGTTGGCGAGCTTCCGACATTAAGGGGCCTTGGCGTTCGAAAATCAACAGTGTCTTGCCGTGCCCCCGCGCCCAGAGGAGCCAGCGCCGTCGGCAGCTTCTGCGAGCAACCAGGGGTGGAGCGACATCCCGAATCCTGGTGCGTCTCTGTTCGCCAGACTTCGTGGCTAGCGGGTGGCTGTCTCCCCTCCCCCCCCCCCAACCTTCCCCCCCCCACCCCCAAAACAAAAAAAAACAAAAAAAAAAAAAAAAAAAAAAAAAAAAAAAAAAAAGGGCGGTGCAATTGAAGTGAGTTCTGCCACCAACCTGGTTTCGCCCATGACCCCCCCACCTTTTTTTTTCTTGCTTGCTCCTTCCGTGGTCACCAGAGGCAGCCGAGCAGCTTGAACCACATAGCTTACGCCATAGCTTGCACCGCAGAGCTTCCATCGCATACAGCTTGCACCAGATAGCTCACACCGCGTAGCTCGCACAGCTAGGGGCGCGAAGATCTCAGATGACACCCGCAGCATCTTGGCACGAGGCGTTTCGGGCTTCAGGGGCCGCCCACTGCGTTTAGTGACCAGGGGCCCGCGGCCGTCCGCAGGGATGATGGCAGAGCAGATCTCCGTGCAGATCTCGGCGAGCAGCGGGGACGAGGCGGCCCACGTCTCGGAGAGCCCATCGCCAGGCTCCGTCTCGCAAGCCCCGAAGCTGGCGCATCGATGCATCGTCGACCCATCGTAGATGCATCGCCGACCACTCGCCACCCCCAGCCGAGAGGAGAGGGGGGGAAGGGCGAGGAGGAGGAGGAGGGTGGGGAGGAGGAGGGGGAGGAGGAGGATGAGGAGGAGGAAGAGGGGGAGGAGGAGGAGGAGGAGGAGGAGGAGGGAGAAGGATAAAGGGGAGGATGAGGAGAAGGAGGGGGAGGCTGGGGATTAATATCAGAGCCACCCCTAGCAGTCCCAGGCATAGGGAATGACATCATCAAGATGTCCATGGAGGCTGAGTCGCCAGGGCTGATCGAGGCGCTGGAGGCGAGCAAGCACGACGTGCGCATGACGCAGGGCGAGCTCGAGAAGTCGGAGCAGCATCCCGAGTCCGCGTGCAGCAACGGCTACAGCTCGAGGCCCGCGAACAGGCGGTCCGTGCACATGCGGGAGAGCATGGAGAAGGCGTGGATGGACGGGATCTCATCTGATGACTTCGACCACGTGCTGGCCCACGGGATGACGAAGGGTCAGGCAGAGCAGCTCACTGACAAGACTGCGGCCGTGGTCAAGCGAGCTCGATCCACGAGCGATCTCGACGAGGACGCGGACTCGGACTACGTGGCCGAGAGCGAGGACGAGGAAGATGGCGAGTGCTCCGACACGGGCACCGATGAGTACGGGGACACCCTCCAGGACTTCATCGACATGAGTTTCACCGAGACCGCGGCCGAGCCCGAGAAGTCCGACGACGGGTCCGACGACGAGCCCGACGGCGCCTCCGAGGACTCCGACGACAAGCCGTTGGCGTCCGTGGCAGGGGCGCCTAGGCCTCTGCCGAAGTCGGCGCCTGTGACTCCTGCGCAGGCGAAGTCGGCACCTGCGACGCCCGTGACTTCGTCGGCTGGCACGCCGACGTCGGCTGCCTCCGCCGAGCCAGCGGCGGCGGGGCCCGCGCCAGCGCCGCCGACGGCGGCAGCTCCAGCGCTGCCTCCGCCGCGCAGGCCGGCCAGGCCAACGCTGGGGGCGACGCTCAGGGACGTCGTGGGCAAGCGCGCTGACATTGCAGGCGCGGGCGGCGGCGATGTGACGCCGACGACTGGCGGCCTGAGCCGCGTGGAGGTCACCCCGCAGAAGGACCCGAAGTTCGAGTTGGCGACTCGGGCCCAGGACCTGCTCATGAAGAAGGCCTCGGCCATGCCAGCTATCCATGCTCAGGAGTCGACGGGCTCGCTGCGATGACCCCGACGCCAACCGCACTGGCAACCTCGCATCGGCAAGACCGCAGTCCTGCAGGGCTGAGGTCTTGCCGATGCGACGTGCTGGTGCGCCCCAGCGCGGGGGTGATCAAGCTGGGCACCTGTCAGGAGACTGGCCCCACATCGTTCGCCAGCGCGAGCGCTGGCGGCGCGCATGGCCCGCCCGCCAAGGCGGCCAAGGCGGGCTCGAAGGGCAGGGTCATCGGCGAGAGGAACGCGAAGGGCGACGAGGAGCTGATCAAGGCGGTCGAGGAGAACGGCGGCTTCTTCTCAGCGGCTTCGGCGGCGCTCCAGGCGCGGTGGGGGGGGACCTCAAGAAGAACAAGAAGCTGAAGGACGACTACAATGCGTGTGATGACCCTGAGGCGTTCAAGGCCGACTGGGCGAAGGCACTGGGGCCGAACTCAGCAGGCGCGGGCGATCTCTCACCCCCTGCCCCTCCCGATGTGTATGTCTACTTATCTATCTATCGATAAACCTACTTATAACGGTATATAGAGAACCAGACAGACAGACAGGTATACAGACACATGCACATCGGGAGGGGCAGATTGGGGGAGGGCGGCCGACCGCGCCCGTGGACTTCGGCCCCTTCAGAAGAAGTACCCAGCCGTCGCCTCCAAGAAGCGCGAGTTCACGCGCGCGCGAGCAAGGAGGACTACACCAAGGGCGGGCGCCTGGTTTCGCCCCTGAAGATGCGCGAGCTGGAGGGCGGCCCCACGGGCCACATGGACAAGTACACCGTCGAGTGCTGCCTCATCCACGCGCAGCGGTGCCTGTCCCTCGGGCACCCGTTTGCCCAGCAAGATTGGTCTCACAAGGGCATCAAGTTCATGCATTTCGAGATCGGGTACCAGGAGTCGTTCACGAAGCTGTGGTCAGAGCACACGTCGCAGGACATCGGCCAGGCTCCCAGTGGCCAGCCCCTCGCCGCTGGGCTCGACAACCCGAGCAGCAGCAGGCTCGGCGAGCTCGCCGAGGCCAGTGGCGGAGACGACGACGGCCAGTCTGCAGGCGCAGCGGATGATGATGAAGATGATGAGCAGGCGGCAGTCGGGGGCGGCGCTGCTGGCAATGGCGAGAATGACGCTGGCGAGGGGGCGGCCATCGGCGCGAAGCCACAGGGTGAACCTGCTGTGCTGGGAGGCCCCAGGCCGAAGAAGCACGGCGACGGCCAGGGCGGCGATGGCGAGGGAGCTGAGGAGCGAGCTGAGAAGGCGGCAAGGAGGGCGAGGAGCGCAGCTGTCATGAAAGCACTCGCCGACTCCAAGAAGATCGTCGACTTCGCCAAGATTGCCGCCTCGAACTGCGACAACTTGATCGAGGAGATCAGCGCCGACGAGAAGAAATGGAAGTGGGCCAACACGAAGCCTGTCCGCGGGAAGCTGGCGAAGATGAACGATCATGTCAGCAGGAGCGTCAGGCAGCTGACGATGGGCAACCTCCTCAGGATGGGCACCGAGTCCGCCGAGATCAAGAAGACCATGTTGCACGATGACATATTGAAGGAGGCCGCCGTCCTGACGGAGATCAAGGCTCGCCCGCGATTCCTCGCCCCCATAAAGGGGGAATGATGACAATGAGGGTGATGATGGCGACGGTCGGGGGAGGTGGAGAGGAAACGGAGGGAAGGCAGGAGCGAGGAGAGAGGTGGGGGGGAGGAGGAAACCCTGCCCCCGCCCCCCCCCCTGCCGCCCTCCTCACCCCATCCCCCGCCAGGCCATGATCGAGCAGCTGGACCAGGAGACCCGCAGGATCCACAGGGCTGGCGGCGCCCTGAACGACGAGGAGAAAGCGAAGGAGGAGAAGGGGGATCGGCCGAAGACCAAGAAGCGCAAGAAGGTCAAGGCCGCTTGAGGACTGGGCGTGGACTGCCCGCGCTCTTCTAAGGAGGATCGAGGAGGTAGGGGCAGAGCAGGGGGAGGAGGAGAAATCGAGCGAATCTCTGACGATTTCGGTGCCGCTGGGGAGGCGGCGCTGCTGTCCCGAGCAAATAATATCGGACCCCGTCTGGTCAGAGTCTTGGCTCCCAGGCCGGTGTTTTCGCTCCCAGGCCGGTGTTTTCCTCGCCGAGGAGCGGGCGCGACCGCAATTCCATCGTCGACGCGTCGTCGATGCATCGTCGATCCATCGTCGATCGTCGTCGAATGCCCCAAAAACGCTGTGTTTTTGCACTATTCCATCGTCGATGCATCGTCGATGCATCGTCGATCCATCGTCGATCCATCGTCGATTATCGTCGATGATCGTCGATGCGCGTAGGCCCAGCAAATTCCAGGAAAAAACAAAAAAAAACACGTAAATCCTGAACCAGACGCCCATCCGACCCCTTCGTTGACCTAGAGCTCTGTGGGGAGGGGCAACGGCCCGAGCCATCCACCGACGCGAGATCCTGATTCCCGATGGCCGCGAGGCTGGTTTTTCGGGGGGACTTGCGATATCTCGGGGTCGACAGTGCGTGGGCCCCCGAGCACGCCCAGCCACCCCTGCCCTCTGCCCCGTT